>JAHWFP010142136.1:170602-206230 GCA_023313725.1 Lithobius niger | reverse complement strand
CCCCAGTCCGGCCTGGCCGCTTGAATTTACCAATGCGAAATCGGTATTAGCTGCAGCAATACAAGTGACTGATGGCTTTGTGATAGGTCTCGGGTTTTAACACCAGAGTGAACAAGCACTGTCTAGTGCCAGTGGGTAGTGTTATCAACTCCAAACTAACAGAATGCCAGTTCGAAGTTCAAATCCCATGACTTGACTTGTAAACAGAACTAATAAAAAATAATTTCTGTATAAGAAAACTAGATCACACACTTGGCTAAGTGTGAAACAAATCAGCATTTTGCCTTTGTCTAGTATGTACAAAAATCTGAAGTTTTACTTCAACTACTGTAACTTCTTTTTCTGATCAGAATTAATTGCTTGACCTATGATTTGGAAGGCTATAACTTTTCCACTTTTTAATTACTAGCCTTAAATTTACAAACCAAACCAGTCAGGTTTTCGCTTATCGTGTTGCATTATTTACCTTAGACATGTTCTTCCCTTTTTACCTTGACATTTCCGAGCTACAAGATAAAGTGTCATGCAGTGCAGCAAAAGCATCATTTTGATTGGCCATTTCTTTACAAATTCCGTCCTATCTCTAAAATAAACCCAAGTTTTAAGTATAAATTTCACAAAATTCGAGTGAAGAACAGAAAATTACATATAACACGTTGTCGCACAACACTTGCTGTAGGCTGGTCAAACCAAAAAGCGTGTGGCCTCCATCGGTGGAGTCTTTATTAAAGTTCTTTAGGCTTAATGGGTGCATACTTGTATACGTTCATTCGATTGATATTTCAGTAAGTTTTGAAAAGTTAAGATTTTTTTTTGATTTTTTTTATATTTTTTTTACGTGTTGCCTTTTCAAAAACGTTTGGTTGTTGGTGCACGTGCCGTAGGTAGGAATAATTGAATGGGTCTGTTGGAGGCGAATGGAAAATAATAAACTGAAGCAAAGTATAATCACTGCAATCATCTTAATTTAAAAGGGGAACAACTTGCTATAGGATGTAGTCTTAGGGCCTCCGCGCATTAAGCGACCAAGCCGTGCGACCAGGTCGCTGCGGCCAACGAGAATGCGTACGGTATATGTACTATGTAGCACATTGCACTTGGCCCCCACGGCTAGTGAATCGTAGCGGCCACTGGGTGACCATACTTGCTCCGTGTTCATTTTTCACCACGTGATCGAGAATTATCATTGAAAAACGGACGTGGCCTCATGCTGCGTTTTTTTGCTGCGACGAGCACTGGCCGCACGACCTGACCGCCCAGTGCGCGGGGGTCCCTTACTAGGCAATGTATGCCTATTATTGGCCTCCACAGTTTTTAGTCCTGTAATTTCATGGAGCTTTGCTGACAACATCGTGGAGTTATGGCTGTTGCTAATGTTCCTGTATCCTTTACCACTGCATCAAGGTGTTGAATAACTCCTAAAAGCCATCGGCAAGGCTTACTGATGGGTACTGGCACAGTGTATAGGCCTGTATTCTTCACTAAGGTTTTCTGATGGAGTTTAAATCACTGTTGTAGATCGTAGCTACCCCGAATCTCCTTTTCAGTTTAACCCACTATTGCGGTAATGGTATTCCCTTGTTTGTTGCTAAGCCCACCAACATGTCAAATTACTTTATTTAAGAGCGTGAGAATGACTTATTTGTGTAGTCATGTTTTGGACATCTTTTGAATTTGCGAGTAAGTTCACATTTTGACCTGTGTCGTTTTCGTGAGTTCCAGCTCGTAAGCAAATCACTAGTCCCATGCCAGTCGTGACATGACTCATTGGATTACCTGACGAGTAAAAAATAATGACAACCACTATTATGGGTTTTTCAGGTATCACCTGTCAGGAGCTTGATAAACCTGCTGAAAGATAAAGACACAAAGGAGGAGGAGTGCGGAACTATCCTGGCTATACTCACTTTTACATTAACCTTTGTAAAGGCTTCTATATTATTGTATATTGCATCCTTTTTCGCACTCGAGAGGGTAAAAACCTTTCACTTGCTCAAAAAAAAGAGGAACTTTTAAAGTAAGGAAAGGAAATAGCTTTGTTACATTTCAAGTTCCCCAAGAGCACTGTAAGGAGCATCATTTAATGTAATTTTAGCCGAGGACTTAATTCTTAGCTTGAAGGCTAGGACCGTTCTGGAGTGTCTGGTTAACAATATCTAATAATATCAATTGATAATATAATTGAGATAATGTATTATCCTTATGTGATCACATCCGTCAGCATGTAAAAGTTAATCCTGAATGTGCGTCATGTAATACCAGGAAGAATTTCCATAAATTGCTTGACCGTAAAATGTCTGCAGCAGTAAAATGTTTTCTGTACAATTAACAGCATTGGCACACGGCTATACAGTTGCAGCTAATTAGATAGTGTATCTAATAGCGGTTTTTAATGTCATAACACATTTAGATAGAAGGCGTTTGACGAAGTTAGCTTGTTGCTAAGACCGTTAAAACGGGTTTGTCTCATGGCAAATTTGGATGGATACATTTCCCTTTTTTAGTGGTGAGAGACATGGACAAAGATTGTTATTGGTCCTTGTACTAGTGTAGTATGTGTAGGTATATGCAGGTTAACAGTTCTTAACTGAACAATGGGCACGTAAGTTTCTTGTTATGTTCAAACCAGTCTCATAGCATATTAAGACTTGCCTGAGACCGATACTATAAAAAAAAAGTATTATGAATTAATCGTGCAGCCTGAGAAGCAGGCAAACTTTTATATTGGTCTGTATATCAATTTTTTTTTTACCAAAGATCTAAGATTCAAACGAAAATGACATAAATAATTAATTTACTACCTGTTTTACATTTGCGATAACAAATGTAAAACTGATAGTAGACTAAATTAATCTGTAGCAATTTCACTCGATCTGCAGGTATCCAACTAAAGTTGTCCGTTACAACTTAAGCTGCACCTTTGTGCCTCATAATCGGTAATAGTATTTAAAGCCATGGACAAGTTGCCAAATACAAAAGACATGTGAAACATGATACTTTTATGCTATAGGCCTAAGTAAGTGTTAACCATTGCACTGACCAAAGGTTTGAACATTAAGTCGAAGGTTCAACTTTTGGTTCATTGGTATTTTCAAGTAACTGTTTAGAAGTTACAAATATGGTTGCTAACAGCAATTCAAAGCAGAGGGACCAGGTAGCTCCATGTGTAGCAATGCTTCCTTTAGAGTTACGAGCCTCAAATATCCGTTTCCTTTGTAATACCGCAAAGGCATAAATAGACATGACATGGCACAAGTGAAAACTACAAGCTTCCTGTAATAACTAAAATTGCTTTATAGCTTACAAAACATATGTTTTGAATTACCATAACTCTATCAACAGCCCTAGCAAAGCTAAATGCCCTAAATGCTTTAAGGCCAGAAATGGTGAAATACCTAGTTGGTCCCCCATCCCCCTCCTCGATTTGGGGGATGCTGTAACTAGGTTATTTCACCTTAAAGCATTTTCGATCATAATTTTTCTGTTAGAAATTGACTAAAAGCTTGATACATGAAGCAAACTAAATAAACTAATGAACTAATAAACTAGATTTCCTGAACAAATGAGAATAAAGGCATTGCGTTAATGCTAGACCGAACCCAGGTCACTTACGCGAATGATTGCATAAATGCCAAATTTTCTGCGGTGGAGTTAGGCCTAAAAACCCTCCCTGGACAGAAGTTAGATTTCAAACTACAACTTTGTTACGGCCCATCCCCCTTTTTATGTATCGAATTTATATAACAGCCCATGGGTGCTTTACAGGCAATTTATGATAATTGCGCTTGCCTAGACCGTACCAAAAAAAGCTATCTAAATACCATTTATCGAAGTTGTGAAGGAATGTGAGCAAAACTTGGATAGCCATTTCCACAGACGTGTTAAGTTGGCTATATGGCATGCTTGTATTCTGTGATTTTTAACACGTTAAAGAGCAACGTGTGAAGTTTTCTTTGATGAAAGTCACTTGAGTCTGCGACGAAAAGGGAACTTTGTGAGAATGTTTCGAAACACGAGCAGAGAGAGCAAAGCACATCCGAGTGGATAGAACCCGAGCCTCCAGAACCAGAAACACAAGATCAAATCAGATCTTTAATTTATGAACAACTGAAAAACCATAAAGAACATTTGTAGAGTTTTTCGGGGGTTGGAGATTCTTTCAAGACTCCCTAGTTAAAGTTTGCATGGGGGGGGGGGGCGGGGAGCATACACAAAATGAGAACCCTTTCCACCCATTACATTTTGTCAAAACATTTGCAACCTAGCCCTTCCCAAGAAAATGTCACAAAAGCCAAAACCCACTATCCACTAGGATACCTATGAAGAGTGAGGCAATTCAGGAACACTCCAAATCAAGTCGTAAAATGAGTCTAATTTTATCTGAAATTATCTTGGACTTAATATATATTTTTTTTACCTATCCCCCAAAGTTAGGTCTTTGCTTGGTAAACACGAGAGTATGTTGACGTCGCAAATTTAGGGATCCCCTCCCCTGTCCAAAACTGTCTCACTTTCACTCCCGTGAAGTCCTCTTTTTGTGTGTCTTCATGTGTGTCATGCGTCTGTCGTGACGTCATTTGTGTCCTATCCCTGTACATTCAACTTCTGTACTAATAACAATGTATACAAAAAGAAAGATTGACAGATAAATTTTCTAGCAGTTTGTAATTATTAAAAAAATTGCAAAATGTAATTCACAGTGTATTTTCCTTTCCATCTTTACCCAGGGCTAGCTTGACAGGTTATTTTTTAGTTAAAAGTTAAGCTAGGCACTTCTCTTCCGTACATATTGAAATGATACGTAAAGGAATGCCGTTGGGTTACAGCATTTCATTTTTTGTATCAGGAGTACTAAGTGGTCCGATCAGTTTTAACCCTTTAGAATGGCACAGATTTTTCTCTGCCATTTGAGTAGGCCTATTGTAAGTAGTCTTACTATACACCAAACAAGTGTCTTTAGAATCCAGTAGCCAGTGAAGATGATTAATATTGAACGGGGCACACCGCATACATGGCCACTGGTGCCAGAAATGCAGTATGCAGGTTCGTGTCTTTTAAGCATATATGCTGTGTTTTTTTTTTAAAGTGTTACATGTGCCGTACATTAAGAATTAAACTTGTTATAAGTTTCACTAACCTTACTGGATCTGAGCGTAGGCCTACACCACCAACTTGGAACCAGCATGTGTTAGCATGTCTGGATTAGACTACTACTATTAAAAGGAGCTCAAATGTACAAAATGTGAAAAGTTCTACGTTGAATTACTATCAAGTGGATTGTTTGGATTTTTTTATTAGTTGGAATGCATTTGATGCATCTTCAATAACACGGATGAACAAAGTATTCCGATACTAGCAGTGCATGGGTACAAAAGTAATATAACATTTCCATCTTCTAGCCAAGTTTTAGTCTTCTGTATACAGCCGTACCAGCTGAGAAGACTATTGCAACGACTTTGTCCGTCCGTCGCTTTTTTCAACTTCGCAACGGTAACAAATATTGACGACCATTGTTTACAACGTTAAATTCAGTGTGAGAAGTTAGTTAAATAACATGGCAAATTAAAACATCGTTACTTCCTTATAGCTAATAGAATTCATCGCCGTAACTAAATTAAATAATAACATTTGATCGTCGAATTAAAATCCTAAGGTAACACTTTAATAAAAACAAATGGATTTTAACTTCGTTTAAAATAGTCTCGTCGCATTTGTGCATGAATGAATAGGCTTACCGTCGAACCAAATTCTCCATTAGGCCTATCTGCTACTTACGAAATTAAAACTGCATTTTCAATATTAGGCCTAAAATCATGTTACCATGGCAACGTAAAGTTGCTACGAGTGCTGTTGGCTTCATCAACAGCGTCTCTCTCATCACTTCCCTACTACCACTGATCTATATGTGCTACGTTGCGCATTATGTTGTAACACTGTAACTGTGTGCCTGTAGTCGCACTGTGTTGCAAAAATGAATAGGCTAACTATACAATCCATATCGCCGTTAGCTGCTACTTACGAAATTAAAACTGCTGGTTAAAATTAGGCCTAAAAGCTGACAATTACGCGTAAATGTAAAATAGGCCTAAAAGCTAACATATTTTTAACCGACAATTGTGATGGCTACTGCTTTTAAATTAGTATAATAGAGATATCTGTTGTAGTGCATGATAGAGGTCTTACCATTGGAAATGGAGGAACTGTCAGAAGACCGGTGCGACTAGGCAGTCGCTGTAGCCGCTTGTTTATTTTCCATTTTCTTTTGCACGAGTTTCATTTTTTTAAAATTTATGTAGACTTGGTAGACTAGATCGTGAAGTTTTGTTAAAGATAGCGTGTTGAACGTGATCGACTTTGTCTGTAAAAGTAAAGCAATAAAATTATAGCTTTTACCTTCTAGACAGTCGTTCACATTCCGGATTGCTCGTCGAATTATTTATTTGCGTGCTGGTGGTGGCCTATTTTCAATCGATAAGAATCAATATCGTTTGCATTGATCAAACTTGCCTATTCATATACTGGCAGGAGTCTGGTCTAGGAAAGGAAATGAAACAAGAGTGTAGCTTCATCACGAACTGTTTCCTATTGTTTGGGCTTTCGTTGTCTATTTTACTGTCGTCGATGCATCAGGACAGTGGGTTTGTGTTATGTAGGTCTGAAGGATATGTACAGTTTTTTTGTTCAGTTTTTCTTTACTTTTATTGATTGAATGGCTCACAGTAATTGGTCTACTTGCTATTACACACTTGTAATAATGTCCCACCTACTTCCCCGATTGTGTAGTTCTGATGATTGTGGCGCAGAAAGTACTTTGTGAACTTCCTGTTATTGTCCAAATGGAAGCAGGGGGTTACTGGGTAAAAATGTGCTTGGTAATAGATCGAGTACTATTGGCCAGTGTTGGGAGTGCTACTGCCACTTGCTCTACTATACCTAGCAAATAGTCTTTCTAATACCGTGTGAAATGCCAAAGTTGCCACACTGTAGGAGGTCACTGTCTCAAGTTCTTTTCTTTTGGTCGAATTATTCCACCTGTCGGTTGAATTGGAATGTGGGTGGTATGTCGTGCTTTGCAGTTTGCGTTTATTCGCTTTGCAATTCCTTTTCTCGACTTGGTGTTGGTAGTTGGAGCAGACTAAAAAAAAAAAATAAATACTTCGCCGTTCGGTCGATCACTATAAAGAATTTTTTAATGGCTGAGAACAAAATTCCTAGTGGTTACCATACCTAATGGAGAATGGATGTACAGAAATGGCGATGTTCAAGTGTGAATGGCATTTATGTCATTTCCTCCATGCGAGTGTGAATGCTTGTTAAGCCTTCGTTTTGGCGACCTCTTTCGAGAAGCTGTTAAAAAAAAATTCATAATTTGGGGGAACAGATTGAATATGATTTTAAGTTGAAAGTGCTCACTATTTATTGCTTCATCCCAAGGAAAATGGCGTTTGCCACATTTCTATAGTTAAATAGTGTAATGGTGTCACAGGAAAGCAACATCATTTTGTTCCGCATCTCTGGTTAGTGAACAGTGAAATGACATAAAACTTCCATATGACAAAGGGTTAAATAATCCTTTGCTTGGCTTTGCAAACACGATTACATTTTAATTTTTAAAAAATAAAACGTTAGTATGTGGGAAAATACGGTGAAGTATAAAGCGGTTTAATTATCATTTATTTCCTCTTTTTTACCCAACATACCCATCTAGCTATGTAGCCTCCTCCTAAAATAAATTGGAAATTTAGTACTGTGTATACTTGTTTCGGCGACAGCCATTTAAAAAAGTTGGGTATATAGTAAGCCCACGTTCGGGATCGTATTTACATGAAATGACGTATGCTATTTGCCAAAATGTCCCTTGATTGTCACTAAACCAAGGTGCTTTAGTTACAAGGTGGTTTATTGACAATCAAAGGACGTTTTGGTAAATAGCGTATAACTTGTGATTTCTGAATTATAAAGTAAAACATAAACTAAACAAAAAAGAATACCAATGGGCCTTTCGGCGTGTCGTAAGGGATTGTATTGGAATACACACACAAGCTAATTAAAATAGTTTGGACTCCCATAAAACACCCGAGACAAAAGCTGACATACTTACATACTGACATACTTACAAATATCAAAATTACTCAACCCAAGTCCCCTTGGGCTTAAAAAGGTTGAACTTTTTGTTGCATTTTTCGCGGGCCAACTTGTAGAAAATTAGTACCGTAGCTTACGTAAGAAAAATAATAAATGTTTTTGTAAAGATAAAAAAATTGCGAACTAATTTAGTTGAGGTTCTTTCATCGGCAACCTCGTGTTGGCACATTGGTCGAATGGGTACTGGTGTGAAATTAATCCGCAAATATTCACTCTGGGCTCAACATTCGTGAGCTCCGGTACTTTGCTGCTGTCGTAATGCTACTCTCCTTGTGTAGCTTTTTTTTCTGTGTCATTGAGTCGTTGCCAGCAATGACCGAGGGTACACGGAAGTTTCTTAAGTCACTTTACTTGACATTAACTTGAACTCCTTGAAGTCTCCTTAGGAGAGAGGTGGTTACACGGACATTCACGTTAGTGAGTTAAAACGACAACTGGTACACGGAAGTTTCTGCTATGTCGATGTAGCGTCGCGTTTATCTAATCCCCCATCAACCAAACCCCTCTCTATTCCCATGTCCCCATTCAACTAGCTGGACTTTCGACTTCGTTTTAAGGAAGTGACAGGTTCCGCACTAGCTTCGTGACATTAAGCGCACTCGTTTCAACCAATCAAAGGAAAGCCATCCTTAAAGTGACGTAGAAAATGGGTTTTAGGTGGTACACGTAGGTTGTTAAAGTGCTTCAACTCCTTATGTCGACGTAACGAGGTAGTTTCAAATAAAGCAACTTAAAAGTTGTTTTTAGGTGGTTACACGGACGTCCTTAAAGTGCTCTAAGCGCTACATCGATGTATCGACGTAAGATAAAGCGACTTAAGAAACATCCGTGTACCCTCGGCCAATGTTGGTTAGTTTCCTCGCCTCAAATTACACCAGTCAGAGAGCTTGTTTTGTGGGAAGTGGACATGGGATAACGACTTTCATAGCATTGCAGAATTATACGAAATCTGGGTTAGGCCGACGACGAAACCTTACTAGAGATTTTTACATGAAGTTCCATCCATGCTGGCCACCTGCTATGCCAATTTGTCTGTCATTGTCAAAAGAGATAAGGAGGAACAGCTTTGTAGGTAGTATAATTGCAGGAAACCCAAAGTATCTAAATTACAGTACATTTTAATTGAACACATAATTTATGACACGGGTGTGTTGACATCCTTTCAAAACAACATATTTCATTGAATTTCGCATGCGCCATGAACGGTAATTAAAGGAATGTTAACCCCAGCTCCACCCTCTCATCTTTCCCCCTCCTTAGCTTGTTGGCGCACCCAAGATGAGTAAACAATGAACGATTTTGATTTTTTGGTCTGCATGTATTATTGTTGCTTTCATTGCTTCCAATACTGTTACAGTACACTTACGAACTGTGTGGTTTTCTGCCGTCACTCTGAAATATCCAAGCATGCATGTGTGACCAAGCCAATAGGAAAGGGTGTAATTTTTTAATAAGAGTTTTTTTTTTTTTTGCTAGCAAATCGCGCACATACACAAAGTACACCATTATAATGAGAAGCTTTATTTCAAATCCTATCTTCCCTCCTCTGGTGGGCAAAGGGTTTTGTTAAGGCAGGTGTTGTACCAACATTTTCTTATCAAAGTATATTTTTTTACCCAAAATGAACATGTCTCGTCCCACTCATTTAATAATACGAAATAGTTGCACAGTGAAAGCTGAAATGTTTACTCCCCTTTCCTTACTTAAATTACGTCCGAGGGTATTACAATCGTAAAAAAATAAATATTTTCCTAATTAGGAACGGGAGATGCTTTGACACTCCTTGTTAGCAGTATATTTCTGTACCAAAGTATTAAAAGTTCGGAAAACCCACTGAAGTATGAAAAACAAGTTAAGTTTTACATTTAATGCTTGATTTTAAGACTACGTTGGTTACCTTATCACTGAATTGACGTTCGTGCTGCAGCAAACGTGCTGTAGAAATTATAACTAAAAACTAGAGAATGTGGGTGTCGTTTATCAAGGTTATCACGTTGCGCAACTTGATGCTGTTGCATACTTTCCGACTATCTATTCCTTGACTGTGCTAGCCCCCCCCCCTTCCATTTTCAGATGTACTACTAAATACAAAACTAATAAAATGTAGACGTAACTACTCTTGTTTTTTTGTGTGGTTTTTTCGGTATTGATGTTGCTTGTCGTAGAAAATTTAAATGTGAAACACCGGTAGCCTGCGATAACAGTGACGATAAAATGACATTATGAAGAAAATAATTACACTAACGCCACCAGTCTGAAAAGCGAAAAGTTCACCTAAATCGGTCTACATATATTTTCGAAGAACACCTGTCTAGAGATCAGTGGTTGCGATGCGTGTGGTGGAAGTTATAAATTTTCTGTATCGTCTGCTTCATTGACAACATGATTGTGACATCCGTTGTTTTTCAAAGTGTTTTTCAAAAGTGCTTCTGAAGAAGAAGACGGGTGTTCTTCGAAAATTTAAGCAGACTGATTTAGGTGAACTTTTCGCTTTTCAGATTTGTGGTGTTAGCGTAATTATTTTCTTCATAAAATTTAAATATTTCAAGATACTGAGAAAATTGTAGTCTGTGATTTATTTCTTGAAAAAGCTGTAAACCAAGTTGGAAATGGTATGTGACTAAGTGTTAACCTTGTTTCTCTATTCAACTAAATTGAGCCACTTTTTTTATTTCAACAGGTGCCAAATCATGGAGTGAGATCTGACTCAAAGGATGGCCAGGTAGTGGCGAGGAAGGTTGGGCGAAGCCATGCAGTCCACTTGACCAAGATCTAAAGACTTATCACAAAGTACTCCTGCCCTAAACACCATTCAAGACAAAAACCATAAGCAACCAAGCATTACTACAAGATCACCCAATTGAAGAACCCAACACATTATCCTTCATCACCATCGTCACATTTTTATCGCTAAACAGGTGGGTGCGGTGATTCGGATGGTTAAAATTATTCTTATGACGAGATAAGAATTCCTGTAGTCAGAGGTTGTTATTGCAGTAAGTGTCTGTAACTGAAAGCTTGGACCCATTCATTCGTCCAAGCTGTAAGTGTGCTGAAATGAAGTTCTCAAAATAAACCATCTTGCTTTGGTTTTCGGATATTCTTTTTGGTTTTAAGAGAATTAAAAAAAAAGTGTGACTAAATTATGTGTGAGCATAGGTGTGGCCGTTTTTTTTTTTTTTTTGCCAAGTTTGGTAATTCGTGTGATAAAGGTGTGGAAAATACTACAAAGTAATGCATTACTACATTCTTTGCATTTCCTGTTGTGCCCGCTGCCTTTTACTGCCTTGCCGGCATCATACCGTCTTGTCGTTATCGTCCTTGAATGTTTTTTAATTTTCATATTTTATTTTCATTACTAAACCTGACTGAAATAAAAAAAAAACTTGAACTAGAAGCACCATTAGAGGAGATTCTTGGCCATAAATTTGTGGCGACCTAATGCAAATTACAGAACAAACGTCACAAGAGGTTCATCTCATTAAACTTTCAAGTCAATAAACTGACTTTGAATGCAGGTTGTAAGATTTGAATTTTTTTTTTTTGGGGGGGGGGGGGAGAGGGGGGGGGGAAATGGCAAATCTCCTTGTATTCCATTTTTTGTTAGCCTTATTGGATACCATTGTAAGCGCCGGTTGCCAGTTTTCTCCAATTGGATAACCTCATTATTCTTAATGTTTCAAATAGCATTCTAACGTTACGCCTACATATCTTTACTCGGTGAGCTTTAATTTTCATTCGTTTATCATTGTTTGGAAGTTATTAGAATTTCCCTAATGGTGAAGGTAGCATTTTGTCCATTCCGGAAGTAAAATGTGCAACAGGAACAATTTCTTTGAAAATTGACCATAATTTCCCTTTTTATGTTTCATCTTAGTTTGTGCAAATCAGAAAGCGAGAAAGGAAGACCTCAAAGGTTATCAAGCAAAGGTCAGAACGAGAGTCCACACCAACGGCTACTTCGAGTATCATTACTAGCTCTTTCAACCTCTGGAAAGGGTCATCACTACATTTTTGCTGTTACTGCCTTTTGCTCCCAGTGCCAAAAGTTGTTTGTTGGCTTGTGCTCCAAGAAGTGCGATATGCCAGTTCGAGGTGTGCGTCACTGACATTGACAGTGATTTCCACCAAACTTAAACGAAGACTTACTTCCATGTCAAGGATAACCAAGACCTGGATAGTTGACCATGCCCCAAACCGTCTTTTACTGCCAACTGGATTGGCAGGCATAAAAGAGTTGGCTTCCATCAGGAATACAAAATAGGTAAGCTTGAGTTTTGACTCCATAACCTTTATTTTGAAAGCGTAAAACAGGCTTGCGCCGTACGGTTTTTTTTTTTTTTTTGGTTTTAATTTACGAGGTAACTAGTGTGACCCATTTACGTTTCTGTGTTAACTTTTATGGTTTTTCCCCTTAAGTTTTGCATATATTATCAAAATAAAAAAGAAAGAAACTGATACAGTTACAGTTGCATTAAACGTTCATGCTTTTGATGTTCAGTCCTTCCAGATGTCCGTTATTTGACTTGCATGCTTCCTAATTCCTATACAGTTTTGTATTTTCAGAATTTTTCCTATATTCCCTACGCTACACTTTTCCCATAAAAGTAGAAAATTAATGAGAGAATGCATATGTAGTGAAAACATGCACACACATTAATGAAACTACTAAACTGAAATTTTTAAAACTTATTTTTGTCTGGTTTACCTTCGTTTCGGGCACTTTTTATTATGTTAATAGTTTTTTAATTTTTTTATTACGGCTTTGAAGAAATAATAACTGGTAGTAGTATAGGGAGGAGGGTTTAAGCCAATATTTAAGTAATTTTGGTTTTTCTCATTTGAAACTACCAGAGATATAATTGTGGTCCGGCATCTATTATAATATTTACTAACTGCCGGGAAGACTGCTTGTATTGTGCATTTTTTTGACTTAGTTGCAAATTTCCTCAAAAAATGTTCCTTCTAGTTTACTTTTGGGCATACCCTCTAACTATTTCCACACGAAATAGTTTTTACAATATTTGTGTAGCTTAAGTAAATATTGCTAAATGACTGATATAGCCTAGCAAAACCGTAGTTCTCTACACAAGAGAAAAAAGGAAAAATGAATGTCTTTGCAACACTTAACGTGTGTTTGAACTTGTCGAATGTTGCAAAACTGAGTCACGCCACAAAGCCAAAGTGGAAGCAAACCTTTGTGCTTGCTTCCACATTGGTCTTCTTGTGCTATTCAGTTTTGCAACATTTCCTGAAATGTATGTAAATGTTGCAGATGCATTATTTTTCTGTTTTTCCATCTTGTGAGGCGGTTTTGCTACATTGCGACTCCTAAGCTATGTGAATGTTGCAATGGCTATTTCACGTGGGATGCACGAAAATAGTGTGAGAGTACTTCTTTTACCTTTACCACAAGATGGATACTATTAAGTTTGCAATACACATTTGCAGAATGTGTGTGGGTGGCTATGTCCATCGCAATCTTATTTATTTGTAAATCCAGTATAATTTCCCTAATTCAATTTGTAACTACTGTAGACTGCAAGTTGAAACATTTTTTTTGAAATTAACCAAAATTTACATCCTCTGAACATTTTTCCTCATACTGTCAAAGGATTTTAGGGTTCTCGGATATTTCCCCGTAAAATTTAGTTTGCTTCGGCAGAACTAAAATGCAAGTGACATTGCAGAACAGGGGGAAATACGTACTTTCAAAGTAAATAAACACTGAAATTTTTTTGCTAATTTTCGGCAAACTTGTAACACAATCACATAACGTTTGTCTTCTTCAGGCTGCTTCTCAGTTTGTGACTTTGAGACTCACATACATTTTGATTACATGTCACTTTTTTCGTTACTGCTGCCATAGACCAGTCTACAGCTGCAGTTACAAAAAACACGATCTATAATCAATAGGAATGTCAAGTTTCAAAGTCACAAACTAAGAAGCAGCCTGAAGAAGACAAACGTCGTGCGATTGTGTTATAAATTTGTTTGTCGAAAATCAGCAAAACACGATTTCAGTGTTTATAAATTACTTTTAAAGTGCTAATTTCCCTGTTCTACGATGTCAATTGCTATTTTGATTCACAGTAAAATGCCCCACGGAATTTTCAGAACTAAAATGTGCTCTTTTCTTCGCAAAATATGTAAGGCTTACATGCATCTTTGCATGGGGAAAATGTGTTTTTGGCTGTTTGTTCTTGTTCTACAGATTTTAGGACTCTATTCATTTTCCTGTATTGATTTGTTCATGACGTTGATGTACGTCGTTTATGCAGTGAAACTGTTAAACATCAAAGTGTGCGGTAGAACCAATAAGGGTATATGAAATACTTTGATAACATATAAATTATAAGCTGAAGGAGTGAAGGGCTCAAAACGAAATTTCACTACTACAACCTTCACGAATTTGAATTAGGCAGCACTTGTCCCATGACTGGTTGATATTAAATTTCCATGTCAAAATGTCTGTTGAACTTGCCATGTGGAATATTGAAGCAATTTTTTGTACTATTTTAATCCTCTATATTAATTGTAGACTATTGATCTAATTCTCCAATTCGGTTAAATGTTTAGCATCTGAACTAAAGATTATTTGGTTAGGATTAACAAGCTCAAAACTGGACTGGCTGATTTTAAGTGATTTTAATTGGTTAGGATACCTAGTACTTATAATTCTGAACATAACACTACAAGCCATTCACTTACAGCCGAAATTCGAAATATTGTGTTTCGGGATTTTTCTTACAGCAGCCATTTTGGCGAGATGTGTTCGAAGTGCAACCGCCTAAATTAAAGTCTGTGTTGGTGATTTCAACTATGCAGCATATTAACCTTGTGTGGTACACAATTTAAACACCGTATTCCGAGTATGCTATACACTAAATTTCACAACTATGACAAATTACTTCATTACTCCTCATCTCTTGTGGATTTTGCGTTGTGGTAATCTTGTTATTGTGGGAGATAGAGGTTTGATTGTGCGTGCTTAATTATTTTGTAATGGGATAATCGTGAGTCTTTCTTGACGCGATGAGGAAGAAAAACTTAATTTACTGGACATGGGAAAATATATAAACGAGAGTTGTGGTGGTTTTTCCAAGCGAAAAAAAAATTTCTCTAAAGACACAATTAAGTATTACTGCTTTATATCAATGTCAAGTTTAAACTTGACCCTACTATTTTTTAAGTTGGTTAAGTTAGAATTTTTGTACAACTTAAGGTTCTTAAGCCGACATTCTCGTTATTTATCACTGGTATCCGAATTTTTTTTTATTTGATGTAAAAAAAAAGTGTGAGTATTTTCAAGATTCTTTTGGGATGGACTGTGTGACCTCTTCCTGGTTGCTGGCTAATGTAGCCGTCATTAGTGCGATAGACTCTTAGAAGTTCAAGACCATGTCAAAGGTCTCCCGCTATACCCCTGATTACACAAGGCAGTAATTTACAGCCCGTTGCAAGAGATTCACTTCGAATTTTAACTGTCAAAAAATGATGTGCCTACAATATAATGAAACACGCAATTGGCTTTCATAAGTTGACGCAAACTTTTTTCTTGGGTCGAAGCAGGGCAAGAGGGTATCACTTGCAGGACGGAAAATTATTGAATCAAAAGTTCAGCATTCTTAAAGAGAAAGCTGCGCGTGTGTACTGGATTCCTTATGAGGCAGTCAGTTGGTTTGTAGTATATTGCAATCGGTGAAAAGGTCCATGTCTGCTGCTTAAAATTCTCGCCGCACAAAATTCAAGACAACCGTACAATCGTAATTTATGGCTATTTAGCCTACTGTTAATATTAGTTATTATATAACAAACCTTGTTTCCGTTTATATTTGGAATTGTACATGGGCCTAAAGACACTCTAGAAGATAGTTGGACCGTAACGTTTGTTTGAGGGAATTTTACATCCTCCACTTTACGCTAGGTTGACTAGGGGTGAGGGATGATTGTCTAATTGGAAGATAGTATATACTATACGGTATAACAATATAACAGAAAATCGCCTAACATCCCTGCCTTGCTCAAGCTGCCGCGCTCGCTGCTGCTATATGTATAACAACAGAAACAGTAGCCATATTGTCCAGTAGGACGATTTTCCAGATTTGTTATTTAAGTAGATATTAAGGCAATTATCCCATAGAATAGAAGGTGTCGACTAGTAATCTTAGAGCTTTTTTAGGCCCAAGTGGCAGATGTTAAGTGGAAGTTACCACCATTATTTCGGTTGTTTTTTGCCGCATGAGGGAGGAAACCGGAGTACCCGGAGGAAACCCTTGTGCAACAGGTGGGAAAACAACCGGAGAAAAACTTGTACGTGTACACTTAACTTCACCAGGATCGAACCCGGGTCTGCAAGAAGCCAGAGATGTACAGCCGGGACCAAGACGCTTAACGAATCTGACGCTCCTAGCCGTGCACCCATAGGACGAGTTTCCAGTGACACCTTCGTCCGACACTCCTTTGACTTGGTGTAATACACCTACCTTTTTTTGCTGTACAGCTGTTTCTGTATTGTTGACTTAAATTAAGTCCGGATTCGTATGGGAGCAAACCTATGTGTTGATGTGCCCTCCCCCACCTCCCTGACTAGAATTAATGAAATCGATGCAGATGAATGGGATGGGGATCTCATACTGTCAACATGCAAAAAAAAATAATTACTGTTTCTCAAATGATCTTTACTGAATCTCTTTTCGCTGAGGCCAGTGGGGTGCATGTTTATGCATAGGGTTCTGCTTACATGAAACTAAAAAAGGTTGGGTATCAGAATAAATTCCTGGGTGCCCTGAAGCTGATGTTTACTTTATGCATGTTGTCCTTTGACATGATGACGTAAGGTGTGGTTCAGTGTCCGAAATTAAAATCATGTTGTAGCCGCAAGTACTAACAAGGCAGTAATGTAACTATGTTAATTCGCACATTTAATACTTCAGCTTTGTTTTAAGTATTTATCACTCTTGTATAGCGCTGCTCACAGAGGTGTCACGGACATGGGGATAGGCTTGAAATATGCGTATAAGACAGGTTTTAAGCTGCAGCAGCGTACGATAACCTGCCATTTCCAGCCATGATTTAAAGTAAACATTTTGTACAATTACAGAGTTAAAGAATTAGTAGTATTCCAGTACACACAACATCTGTTGCAAATGATCCTTGCAGAAGAATGTCTGGGTCACCAAAACTAAATTAACAATATTTACTATATAAGCATGGTCAGTAAAATTGTGTATGTAAATGTGATATAATATTAGTATAAAATAGATTAGCAATACTAGTAGGAAAAATCATTCATTGAGCATTTGATAACCGTACTAAATTTTTAAGTAGTAGGCTAATGTAACCATTTGGTAAGTAGGATTTCCAAAGCTAATGAAGAATTGAAATGCCGCAATCTTTATAAATGGTGTGGTAAATAGATTTGCAGACTTGAAGACCAAAACTGACAGAATTGTTTACTTTTGGCGGAAATCCTAATTTGAAATGTACCACTTTCTGACTATGGTTCAACCTAGAAAATACATCATGCACGGTTTTTTTTTAAGCATAGTGAGATTTTTACAGGAACTAGAGAATGGTGCAAACCAGTCCCTGTATCTAAAACTCGCCAGGTTATGTTCCTCAAGTTTATGGTTTACCTGTTTTGCAAACGCATAACACTATATATCCCAATTAACTTGCAGTATGACCCTTGAAAACACCGGTAACTGGTTGATACAGTGGTATTTGAAAGACATCTCCAAAACAATGACACAATACCACCAACGTAGAACAAACCACGTTGGTGGTATTGTGTCATTGTTTTGGAGAAGTATGACCTTAAATTGTCTGATCATATAAAACTGGTAATAAAAATGCTTTGCCAAATCGGGGACCGAGGTTCGGCTGTTCCTCTATGCTGAAACACTTGCTTTCTGCTTGTGTTCGTGATAGTTTCCGATTTATACTTGTTTAGGAGAGATTCTAACTTAGGTAGGCCTATATGAAGAAAGACACCTCCTGACAAGTTACACAAATGGCCACAAGTACGTGAAAGCAATACGATTTTAATTTTCTGCAAATATATTGATGCCTTGGTCCCACATAAAATCACATATTTACAAATCAAAACGGTGCAACATACAGGTCTGCCTACTGCAGATCAGCCATCTTGGAATGACACCAATGTCATTCCAAGATGGCGGATCTGCAGTAGGTAACTCCAGTATGTTGCATCGTTTCTATTTGTAAATGTCATTTTATTTTGGACCAAGGGATCAATATATTTGCCGAAAATTAAAATTGTTTTACTTTGATGTACCTTTGGCCATTTGTGTAACCTGTCTGGAGGTGATTTTCTTCATATATCTTTGTGCACCCCAAATGAATTAGTGATTTTAAGGTAGGCCTAAATGGATGTTTTTTACTTTTAGGCTCAGACGAATGGTGGAGATGTTATTTTTCCATGAAGGGTAATATAGTACTTTATTGTAGTCATGCCATACTATGACAGTTTGACCATTTGTAGATCAAACTTTTGGCGGTATTCATGCTGAGTTTAACCTAAAACAGCTAGTGCAGTAGTTCTAATTAAGTTAAATGGGTGTAATTCGGTTCAAGTGAAGATAGGTTTTGTCCAACAAAGGTAATCGAAATTAAGTTTTACCATAATTAGAGAGCGATCTACAGAGTGGTGCAAGATCTGGAGACGCATACTACCATTCCAATTCTGCTAGGAGAACCACGAAAATGTACATACATATACTTTGGGTCGGGGGATATGTAATGATGCTAGTTTAAATGACCTTGGAATGGGCGTTCAAGGTCTTCACGAAGCTAAATTTTGAACTACACATCGTAGAATAGCGGTGTAGTACGGGATACAGTAGTTTTCTTTTCTTACCTATCCAGAAACGTGTGGTCCGTTTTCCAAAAAATTGGTAAGTGGTTTCCTGAAGCATACATAGTACATACGTTCAGTTACATTTGGGGAGGGGAATCTGTAAATGTTTCCTTGAGCGGGAGGGGCAAGACAGATTAATGCCTTTAGGCAATGTTTTTTATTCAAGGCAAAGGGAATTGATTGCATAGAAAAATTTGACGCTATTTAAAAATATTTTAGGGAAACATAGTTTCCGCGAATTTTCAACAAGCATTTACACAACGTCGCTTGTCTTCATCAGGCTTCTACTGTGGGGCTGTTTGAGTCTGAAACTACATCGTGTTGTTGTTTTTCGTTTTCGCCGCGATCTGGTTGGTGACCACTGATCTGCAAAGGCCATCTGGGATCCAAGCATCGCTCCCCACTGTTCTGGTAGCAGAGAAGATAAGTGTGGATGGATTAAGTTGGAGATGTTAGGACAAGCTGGGGTCACCAACCAGATCATCAACCAGATCGCGGCGAAAACGAAAAACAACAACACGATGTAGTTTCAGACTCAGACAGCCCCACAGTAGAAGCCTGATGAAACAAGCAACGTGTGGAAATGCTTGTTGAAAATTCGCGGAAACAACGTTTCCCTAAAACATTTTGAAATAGCGTCAAATTTTCTGTGCAATCGTTCACGATTTTCAAAGTATGAAACCACACGCACTTTTTGCAAAGGGAATTGGTTAAGTTGATTAGTTTTATCAGTCACGTCAAGCATGTTTTTTTGGAGGAGGGAATGTATTTGTCCAAATAAATGTTGCATGTTCACATCCTTCATGACATGCAACAAACATTTCCAAACACCCCCCCCCAATGTGTAACTACGCATGCTTCATGAAACCACTTTCTAATTTTGTTTCTTGCTTTCCACATGTTTCTGAATAGGTAAGAAAAAAAACCTATCTGTATCCCGTACTGCTGCAATAATTTCGTTTGGTACGGCGTATTCTTGGTACATGCATTGAAGCCATTAAGACTAACTTGTCGGAAAGATAACTTCTAACCTAATGGTCCGATTTTCATTTTTTTTTCTTTTGCTTTGGCATTGACTTGCAGTTCTTTACAACTTTCCCATACGACGTGTAGTTCAAAATTTAGCATCCTGATGACCTTACACGACCATTCCAAGGTCATTTAAACTAGCATCATTACATGTACCCCGACCCATAGTATATGTAGGCTACGTACATTTTCGTGGTTCTCCTCTTAGCAGATTTTGAATAGCAGTAGGCTTCTCCAGACTTGTGCACCACCCTGTATAACGGCTTGTCGATCACAAATGTAACTCTCAAGTTCAAAAACAAAAATACTCTCAGTACTGTATTTGCGAATTTTCAACAGGCCTAGTAATCCGAGTGGTGTTAATTTCGGTCTCTCCTATCTTCTTTAGGCTTCCTTTCTTGTACTTTCTTCTGTTTACATTGCCACGAGTGCTAGTGTTTTTGAAAATGCGTGCCACGAGTGCTAGTGTTTTTGAAAATCCGTGGAAACTGTTGCCCACTGTAGGGCAACGGTTTCCATACATTTTCAAAAACACAAGCACTCGTGGCAATGTGAAACAGAAGCAAGTACAAGAAAGGAAGCCTGAAGAAGATAGGAGAGACCGAAATTAACACCACTCGGACGATTAGGCCTATCAAAAATTCGCAAAATACCGTACTGAGAGTATTTTTGTTTTTGAATTTGATCATTAACATTTGTGATCGATTGATTTCGATATTCAAAGTAGAAGATGGTTCATTTTTTCGCTTAAATGGCTTGTCGTAAGCTATAGCTCTGTACTTCCTTGCTTATATTCATGCTAGTTTAGAAAAAAATAAATCGCAGTAAAGGGCGGAGCTGTACGTGTTTGTCTGTCGGCATACAGGCTTCATTTGACAAACAAGCGTAGTTCCCCCCCCCCCCTAAATGTGGTCAAGTATTTTATTACCCGTGTAGGAAAACCTTTCTTCCTTCTGATCCTATTTACCTCCATGTATCTTAGCACCCCTACAAAATCAGTTTAAATATCATAACTGCATGCTGAAAATATGGTGCTGCAGCGTAGAGTAACATTTGTATACCTCTTTTCCCTAATATTGGTAAATCCTCTACCCTTACTGAGAAAAAGCAAATATCAACTTTTCATCTGATAAGAAAATTTAAGGTTTTACTTTGTGTTATCTGGGATTCCAATGTTGTAGTGAACTATTTATGCAGGGAGGGGAAGCTGTACTTTCATAAAACATCTAACTCGGTAAATTTTATTTTTAGATATCTGGACTGGGATTGCGTCATTCTGTAGCTTATATAAAGGGCGTCAAACGGATTTGGCCAACTGTGTTGAAAAAATAATAATGTTATTGACATATTTCAGGGTGAAACATTAGAGAAAGTGGTTCCTTTTAGATATGGGTCCAGCATGTCTTGCCTTGTCCACAAACAAACTTTCATGCTTGTCTGCTAAAAGTGAACAATTTTTTGCTTAGTTGCCTTGTGCTTTACTAAAAGAACTCTTAGGTACTTGGGTGAATTTTTTTGGAAGCAGAAAGAAATGCTATGACTACAACTCCCCTTGGGTGTAGCCTTTACCGTTGCTATTTCTATTCGAATTAGCTAAAACTGAACAATGACCCTGAAGAGATTTCCAAGCAATCTTCATGTGATAGTTGAGCTGATCCTATTGTTCTGTGATTTACATTTTTTTCTTGTTTTTTCTGACCTTCCGCTCAGGTTCATAGTGAAAAGAATTGCCCAAATCGTTCACGTTAGAGATAAAAGGATTCTGAAGATTTGTTCAAAGCAGTGGGCTTGCTGCCAGTTGTAAGAAATTCTCCTCCCGCCAGTTGTTCAGGGGCGTTAACCCAACACTGATAGGCTACCTAACAATGTGGTTTTCCTTTCTGAAGGATAATTTTCTTTTTGATAGCATTTTAAAATTTCATACCTGGCTTCAAACTTGGCTTCCCTGTGCCATTTCACAAACTTGATCAAATGAATTGCGTAATTTGGGCATTTTTACTTTGTGACAGCCAATAGTGTAGTATACTCTTGAAGGGGAATTTTCACTGTATGAATTCAATTCTCCGGCCTATTTTACACACCTGGACTAAAAAAAAATGCAAAATTGTATCCATTGTATCGGAAATCTTGCTAAATTAAAATGTGTTCTTCACCTTCACCAACTTAAATTTTGTTTGATTTGTCTGCCAAGAGTTGACACTAACTCCCAGCCGGATAACTTATTTACGGTAATAATTTTACAGCTAAAGCATACTGACCAAATTTTTGATCTTTTTTTTTGGTTCTACCTCAAAGGTTTGTCTGTTTTTAACGACGAGCTACAAGCAAGTAGGTATGAGTTAATACGTGGCTGTCAGTTGATTCGCCATGTTCTTTTGGCAGGAAAATCTAAAAGTGTTAAAAACCTGAGCAAAATTTTTTTTAAAGTTAAGTAAAAATGTCTATGCGTATCGTTCTTTTTTGTGTTTTTTAGGTGCATAAATTGGGGAAAAAATTTAATAAACAAGTGAAAAAACACAGAAATCGCTGTAAATTATGTAGGAGTAAAGGAAGCACAATACCACAACAATAAAATGGTTTTACTAAAATGGCTTGAGATTCAGTAAAGCTTGTAGCACACTACTCCGTTCCGTTCTGTCCCGACGACTGATGGCAACGGATGGTCCAGAACACATTGATTCCGTTGCTAAATGTTTCAGTCGGCTCCGCTGAGTTAAATTGGCAATGCAAATACAAGGACTTGTAGTGGGCTTAAGCATGGAGTGTAGTGGACTTGTTAGTGGCCTTAAGGACGTAGTGTGATAGTATACAAGTTATGCCTTAAGTAGATAATTAAACAAAAGTCGTAGTAAATTAGGTATTAATTCTTTACATCTGTGCATGATGACATTTAAGTCCAGAAGGCTACTGAAATAGGTTTGCATCTGTATTTAGTAGGGGAAAGGCGTTGTACTCAGGTGCATGATGGACGACGACGACAGCAGGTGCTTGCACTTCTCCAACGCGATGAGTTTTTAACTGGAAAGATTCCATTCGTTTGCCGACGGGTCGTCACGGCTCCTTTAATTTACATGCTTTAATCCAAACAGAAATTTAATGGCTTGCGACGTAACGGAACGGAACAGAGTAGTGTGCCTTAAGCCTTATTATGGACTTCTAACTCTTATTGAGATGACGTGACTGAGACTCGAACCCACAAACTCTGGATCACAGCTCGGATGATCCAACCTTCTGAGCCATCTCGCTTACCTGCTGTGAAGGCTACATGGTCATACTCGTAACTTCCATTAGGTAGAAGAAATATTTCTGCCATTATTGGGAAGGGAGTAACCCAACTAACACAAGAATCTATGTAAATTAAAGAGAAGTAGGAAACACAATATCACACAACAGTAAAAATCTTACTTTAAAAATAGTTTAAGATGTGGTTAGCCTTTATTACGGGATTTAAATTTCATTGAGATGACGTGACCGGGACTTGAACCAGCAAAATAATCCAGATTATAGCTCTATGGCTTTACCTTCTAAACCATCTCTTCAAGGCCAAAATCACAGCTAGGAACATCGGAGGCATGACTGCCGGTTCGAGTCCCAGTAATGTCGATTTCAGTGAAATAAGATCTAGCATATAATTTGCTAGGGCTCTTAAGGGAGACAACCTGTTGGGGACTGCCACCTGCTGGTGAAAATTGTAAGCTGCATAGTTGTAATTCTTTAAAGCGCCCCCCCCCCGAAGAGGCCTCATTGTTGCTAGCCCCAGAAAATATTGCTCGGGCCTGGGAGATTTAAGGGAGTAGGTTTGTTGGGGGGGGGGGAGGGAGGGGGGTAGGTGGAGTTGAAGGGGAAGAGACTACTGCAACGTGGGGAAGATAATTTTGGGGTGTGGCTTGGAGACTGGCCCAGTGTGGGTAAAAGGAGGTTAAGATTGGCCAACGTGGTGGCAATCTGTGATAAAAGGATTTGGGGAGGGGGTGGCATAAAAGGGGAAGATACTGGTGCATGTGGGTAAGAGGATTTTGGAGGGTGGCATAGGAGGAGAAGAGACTTTTCGGTGGAGACGTAGGCCCAATGTGGGTAAGAGGATTTTTGGGGGGGGAGGGGGTGGCGAAGAAACAGGCTCAACGTGTGATAAGAGGATTTTGTGGGGCATTGTAGGAGGCGAAGAGGAGGAACGCCGGGTAAGAGGATTTTGGGTGGTGGCGTAGGAGGGGAAAAGACTGGCGCAATGTCGGTAAGAGGATTTTGGAGGGCAGTGTAGGAGGCGAAGAGACTGGCGCAACGCGGAGTAAGAGGATTTGGGGTGGAGACGTAGAAGGGAGAGAGACTGGCGCAATGTCAGCAAGAGGATTTTGTGGGGCAGTGTAGGAGGCGAAGAGACTGGCGCAACGCGCAGTAAGAGGATTTTGTGTGGAGGCGTGGAAAGAAGAGAAACTGGCGCAATGTCAGCAAAAGGATTTTGGGGGTGTCTTAGGAGGCAAAGAGACTAACACTATGTGATGGCGATGCGAGATAAGAGGGTATTTTTTTTTGGGGGGGGGGAGGGGAGGATGGGGACACTGACGCAACCTGGCTAGGCATTCGGATAAAAGTTTTATGGAAGCTTGCACAAGGATGAAAGTGTCTGCCGAACAGGTTTTTGTACACGAATTTTAAATGCTTACAACACGGGAACCATAAATTTGGACCTATAAGAAACTTGTTTCTGTTGCACGCCTGAACTTAGTTCTTATTTCTGGCTTTTCACTCGTTTGCCATAATATACCATAGTGAAAGTTATTTCAGTGTGAAGAATGCAGAAAATAATTACAATTCGTAAAAAAAAAAAAAAAAAAAAAAACACTGTTAGGTTCTACTGCCAATTTCCCATGTTTTGAAAACAATGCGGTGTTTTCTTTTACCATTTCTACAGGAGATATTGCACGTGGTGGCAGAGCTATCCAGAGTGCTCGTTAAGATCTCTGTTGGATTAGTTTGCTTGTTTCGGTGTTCACTAACAGTGTATTATAGCATTTCTGGCTTGGGCAAGGAATTGTAATCTTTAGAACTCCTATTATGCTTGGTACACAGGGTGGGCCACAAAAAAAAACCCGACCTCAAATTATTCTAACATAATTGCTAAGGATCTTAAAGAGCATGATGATGAGCAGCAACATCCGATATTGTCATCTGGTGGTTAAAATTGTAAACACATAGTGCTGCGTTGTAATTCTGTTAGTAGTTATTTCCCCACGGCAAGTTTGTTGCCAGCTCCCGGAAAGATTGCACGGGGCGGTGGGGTTTGGGGGGAGGTGGGGATAGAGACTGGTGCAACGTGGGTAAGATGATTGGAGGAGGGGGCGTAGGAGAGGAAGTCTGGTGCATCTTGGCTAGGTGCACGTTCTGATGTGTTGTTCAATTCATAGTAACACAAGTATTAGGCCCATGTGCTTATCCCCAAGACAAACTTTTCACCATATGCTGTTAAAAACGAAAGGTGATCATAAATTGCTTTAAAACTTCTCCCTTCATTGGACACGGACGTGTAGACCGGGAGGGGGGTGGGGGAAGAGCACCAGCCCCTGCCCTCATAGCAAAAGTGCCCTTTTTCTGAAAGGAGAATGCCGACATTTGCTGGAGAATCGCCGCTCCGTAAAAGTGCCCAAAAAAGGCTATTAAAAAAAAAGACAAGAACGGCTAAGAATGTGGTGCAAACAGGGGCAGGAAGGTTAATTCCCCAAAAGGTGGCAATGAGGGGTGAAAAGAGGTGACAACACCACCAAAAAAAGGAAAAAAAGTAGCTTGCCCCTGCCCTCACAGGGGGGCTTGTGCACTTCTCTGATTGAATAGTTTATGATAAGCTGGATTAAAACTTCAGCCTTTTTTGGACAGTTAATATTAGGGTACCAGAATGTATTTGTGTTTTGGTATGTTGCATGTAAATGTGTATAGTAATTCTGGCTACAGTAGTTTTGAATTGAATCTGTGTCCTATAGGCCAAATAACCAAACATTTCTTAGCAGCAAGAAGTTATTTTTTTACCTCCTTCCATGTGGTGTGCCTATGGTTTCATAGATTTATGCATGGTATTTCTTATATAATTCAGCTTGTGGAAGCGGAGGATGTAATGAAGCAGCTAATTAGCAACCAGCACTGATTGTGGCATCAAATTGTCTACTTACCGGCTTTGTCGAATGCCCCGTCGTGATTGCAAATGAAAAAAAAACAATTCATCATTATCTCGTGTATTGGATTTTAATTAGAAAACACACCGTCATTCTTATTTTAATGAGAAGGTTACATTCCCACGTGCTACTCACTGCGTAAGTTTGCAATTTCCGCAGCAGTCAATTAGGATTTCAAGTTCATCATTGTAGAAAAGATTCTACCTTTTGAGCTGTCGGCCGTGAAATTCCTACTGACCTACCAGGATTACAGCCAAGAAAGGAAACTGGCTTAATAAGTATCATCAGTAAAAAAAAATATCATCCATAACTAGCATTATATTTTATTAAATAAATGGTAGTTGGGTGTTGTAGGCTACCGGTCTTTTAATTTTGTTTCCCCACCTCTTATGTAATGCAGTAGGCAAGTCACGCACCCACATCTGCATTATGCTGAGTTGAAAAAAAGATTCATTGAGAAATTATTAAATTTTAAAAACTAGTTGCTCAATTTTAGCGGCTTTTGATTGGGAACTTGGGGAGGAGGGGTGGGGACAGTGGGACTAGCCTATATCACAAGAATAAATTACCTTTTCAAGCATAAATTGTGCAGATTGCAGCATTTACTGAAGCTGAGGTTCAGCATTGCTGGGTTAAAAATTGTAATAACCTGATAACAAAGTAAGAATAATGTTAGAAAATGTGAAAGTTTGGACCAATTAAAAGTAGCCTATTTGTAAATTAGCTACGCTGTACACAGTAATAATGATGCTGATGTTGCCTTAGATTTTAAGTTCAGTGTATTGAAGAGTATACAGGGTGAGGCAACTAAAGTGTTACGAGCCGATATCCTGTGACTGGCTAATGAGAGAATAATAATGGTAGAAATGCAATGGTGGGTGTGATGGGGGCGTTTAGTACGAGAAAAAAGGAATGGCCTTGAATTGATATTTCAAGGTCATCTTCGTGCTATCTTCCAAACGAGATACGACAGCGGCAAAAAAGTTAATTAAAAAAGTTAGACGCATGGAGACAATATGACCAAAAAAAAAACTATTCAAAATCGGATAATAAATAAAATAGTTGTGATGTTTAAACTCTAAACATGCTGGCTACTGTGGCTGGTTAAAACTTGTAGAAAGAAAATAACGGTAGATTGACTGAGTAAATTCTTGCGATGGGATGAAGGATAATACAGAAAATGTGTCAGTATTGTCAATGGCGTAGTCCAAGAATTCCACTCGGTGACCCCCCCCCCCAAACCTGGGGGAGGGGAGTTGCTCGACAGACGTGATGTCCGTGACTGTGAGCCAAAACCATATTGGCGCGACAGTAATTCCTATTTAGCAACTCAAGTTCCTCACATAATTCATACGACATAAAAGAGGCCGTGGGCGACCTCCCCCTCCGCTTACCATTTATAGAAGCTCAGCTTGAATGAACCTTGTAGTCGGTAGCCGGGACAAACCCAGTAGATGTTGCATCCGCATGAAGACTAGGTGTTGTACTAGGTGACGACTACAGGATAGTGCTGCACTTTCAACCTGTCTCCGGAACATGACGACAGAAGAACTGTCTACATGGGAACAAACCATCGTTAGGTCCTTGATGACTAGTTGAGCGGTCTCTGTCCCCTGGGACTCGACTGGGAGACAAGGCTCTCTTCTCAAGACTCCGTAGCAGGACGTCTAGAGACCTGGTGGCATGGCGATGCTGACTTTTTCAGGTAGGAGCCATTCTGAGTGGGAAAGGAGGAACACTCCTTTGTTAAGTTCAGTATATTAAGAGTATACAGGGTGAGGCAACTAAAATGTTACGAGCCGTTATCCTGAGAATGGCTAATGAGAGAATAATAACGGTAGAAATGGTTTTCATTGCCCTCAACTCATGGAAAGAGTTTATTCATTTCAGGAGGATTCCTTTTAATTGGGACTTGCGCGCTTTGTTGAACAACGTCTTTCATCGAGAGATGCCTATCTGGAATCTGCTACAGGCATTCCTATTGACACCGTCGACTGCCTTCGCCTTCTCCCACTGTACTCGTCCTCTCGTTTACTTAACGCACAATTGTTGGAACTTGCCCTTAACCTGCAAGAAAAAGTGAGGCCGCCTGCTGCTGCTCAACTCGCCAGCTTGGTGCCTCCATCATCGCACGTGTGTTCGCTCTCAAATTCCGCGCAAAAAAAAAAAAACCAGAGGTCGGATGAGCTCCCCAAGCCCAATTGTCATCGAAGTCCAAGGCCTGATGATGAAACCTATAAGCAGCGAACATGTACAGTCCCCAATTCGTTTACTGCGTTTTTATTTGGAAGCTACAAAACATCACTTAGCTGTGCACAATGACCCCAGCTATGCAGGCTGCATAGGTACCTCTATTCCTCAGTATCGAAAGTGATGCCTAAACCCCCCCCCCCCCAAATGCTGGCGATGTGGACTTAAAACGTGCACATCGCCAGATCACAGAACTTCCCCCACGGTGCAAGCCCATGAGCATTGGGCTTTGGCATCGCCCTAGGCTTTTTCCTGAGGGGGGTGTCATTGGACGAAATAGTACCCGCTTGTTCAAGGCGAAAGAAACACTTTCATGAGCAACTATTCTGAGAGATGTAAGTGCACCTCGTGGAAGTGCTGTAATAAAAGAACATGTAGGCAAGACGGGGAGGGGGGGGGGCACACCTTTGCATCAGGTGCGTACCTTTGTAGTGAGTAATGTTTAGAGATTACAGGTATATGTGCAAATAGCTCCGGGATTGTGCTCGACTCGCCCCTTTTGGACAAAGCCAGCCAATAGCTAAAAAGAAATATTTTCGTTATTAAATGAAAACGAAATTAGGCCACCGTAAAAAAAAAAGTTATTTTTTTACTTATTCTTAAATACTTACATTTAGTATAAACCCACCGTCTCCACTCTCGTCCAGCCGAAATGTTTGGCAAACCATAGTAGAGGACAGGTGGCAATGCTTGCTGGGAGGAAAAGCAGGTGCACCATCTGGTGGGAAGCTATTAAAGCTTAAGGTTTGGGCGTATTTCGTTAAACAAACGATTTAAGTCTATAACTAAAGGTAAGTATTTTAGGATAAGTAAAAATTCAGTTTTGCTGAATCTTGGCTATGTTTTAGTGTGATAATTTTTGCTGTTGCGCATTCTTACTTTACCTTACCCTTAACGTAATTTTCAGTAATTTGTGCTTATTAATATGCATATTCTGAAGTGCCCAATTTGTTTTTCAGCATTCACTGCTATGGAGCGAACAGCACCTTCCCATTCTTCTCCGCGAGACACCAGCCCCGTGCTGGCTGCCATCTCAGAAAAGGCGAAGAATCCGGAGAGGGTGAAAACGGACCAAGGTCTCGTTGCTTCGCTTACGAAGGCAATGTGGCGTCGTTCACCCAATAAAAAGGATGAATTCTGGGAAGCTCTTCAGTCTCACTACAACTATTTAATGGACGGGGAACTGATCGAGACATGCAAGGTACTGAAAAGAGTAAGCTTAAAGGTCAGAGGTTTAGTGGTGCTTTGCGGTACTTGTGGCTAAACTGCTGGATCATTACAACAATATGGCAACCTTCTATACCGTCAGTGAAAAACTCTTAACCCTATTCATGCATCATTCATGATTTTGGTTGCAAGAAATTATTCTGGGTACAAGTCATCACTGTGATTAGTAAATGGTCAAAGGAAAAGTAGCTGAAACGTCTTCTTCATTCAAATTGGCCGTACAACTTTAAAACGTTTAGCCCAATTCACATCAGGACGGCATTTGATTTAGGGTTTGAACATGGAAAATTTCAAACATTTTGATGTTCTGTTCCGAGACATATTTTGGAAAGCTATAGGTGTTGTTTTTTTTTTTTTACCTTTTTTATATTATCCATCGAAACAAAGTCTGTCTCCAAGTAAATTAACAGAAGTAGTACTTACTGTATTTTTGTTGGCAAACCTGCAGTTTATTCTTACTCGTTTTACTTACCCTAAGAATAGCTTCTTTGCTTTTCCATTAAAAAAGAAAAAAAAATAGTCTCAGTGACATTAAAAGGAATAAGAATAAATTACAGGCTTACCAACAAATTACTGTACTACTTCTGTGAATTTACTTGGACAGAAAAACTTTTTTCGCTGGATAACACTTATACTAATTTTGCATTTGCGATTGTTGGATCCAATGGCTATGAATTTCTTTGTCACACTTCATTGGTTTCGATTGTTTTACTTGATTAAAAGTTTATTCTGTTTGTTGGAAAACTAACTTGAAATAGTTAAAAGAGCTTAGTGGTCTCATGCTGTCATGTTTCGCTGTGTGGTACATAGCTTAAGTTTTATACAAATTTAAGAAATAAATCGGAAGGCAAAGATTATTAGTGATTTCACCAAGTGGCCTTAAATGTTGGACGTTTGTTTCATTCTTATTCGTAGTTTATCGAAATCCATTTTGAGACATTATTTTCTTTGCAACCTACAATCCTTATCTTATGCTTTGTTGTTGTTAAAGGCGCCACAACTTAAAAATGCTGTATTTACAGCATTCATGGGTGCTAAAAAATCCTCTTAACCTATTTTATTACAAATATATTTAAGGATAAGTTCTTAAGGAAATGATTTGCTGGAGGAAAATTAGCAGCAGCTTTTATACAATTTTAACGGTCTTTCATGCAAGACTAATTCTATTCAACTTCATTTGTAGTCTGTACGTCTGAGGTCTGCAGTAGATTTTATAAATAACGTTGCGTCCCTGAGCTTTGTACCACCTGGAACTTATTTGCATTAGCTCAATAACAATTCTTAGTACCTTGTGAAGACCACAACGTTTGAATACACTTACTTTTATTGCTTTTCCTGCTGCTAGCGAGGTTAGAGTTTTCATGGCTCCACTCCTTGTTGTTTCCAAATTCAGAGGCAGAAAACTTCTATATGTATGGAAAAATATGCAGTTTTTTTTTTTTACCATTTTGTCTTGAATTTTAGATTTTAAGATTTCCATCTGAATGAATGGATCTTTGCTTGGTATTCTGTCCTACTCTCAACAGGGTTTGTACAGGTGCTTGAAAACGTTGAAAGTGTTTGAATTTGAAAATTCTGTTTCCTAGTCCTTGAAAAGTCTTTGAATTGTCATAATTTTCTGAAAGTGCTTGAAATTCCCTACGATTAGTTTGATGTTCGATTACTGAAAGATTTGCTTGGAAACAGTTTTATATTTGGTAAAACTTTAATTAATGTTCAATTAACGATGATTTGTTTTGTTCGTACGCATTCAGCCTATCAAGCGTACGAAGTTGGCTGTTGGACTATTCTGTAGGATGGTAGCATTGTACAGCGTTAAACTGACAGTTCAAAATCAATGTCATGCCTGGAAACTGTGACGAAAAACAATTCTAAAAATATATATATATGACTAACTCTTTGCTGAAATGTTGTGTATAGGCTTATTGGAATGGTTATTATTGCCGTAGTAGGTCTAACAAGGAAAAACTGGAAATAAATTAATGACGACCCTACTTTTTTTTTTGCAGTGGAACACAAACTGATAATTTTGTTTGGCCAACTAAAAATTTCATGCATGAAATCGTAATATAAATTACAAAAAGTCCTTAAAAAGTGCTTAATTTTGTTTGTTTTGGTCCTTGAAAGCCCTTGAATTGGTTTTCGCACTAAATATACTACCCTGTTTCAAGGGTATCCCTTCACAGATTGCTTAAGCGGGGATTCAAATCTGTCAACCGTTGGCTAATATTAACACTGCCTTTTTGGGACTAATTATCGTATTGCCCGAGAATGGAATCGCGATGTTTGAAATCAAGACTGAACTCTTCCAGACAGCCGTGCTCACACTTCCTAATATAACGGAAACCTCCATAAGCAGCATTTAACATCAGGGTTCAGACAAAACCTGGAAAACTTGGAGAACCTGGAAATCTCAGGGAAAATGAAAATAGACTTTAAATTTCAGGGAAAACAAGAAATTTTTTGAAAATCGGGGAACAGACAAGGAATATGCCCTTGTGTCTGATCCGTAAGTTCCATTGAATTAGCAAATCAAAAACAAAATCCTAGGCTATTTTAATTTGTGTCTTAATATGTTCAAGCATTTTAGATATAACTTCAATAAACCAAATCCTAGGCTAGTAGGCTACCAACATCAGTGATGAAATTGCGTTTAGTCCCGTCTGGACTAATCTGCAAACAGCTATTTTCTGGGATGTATGATTATTTTGGTACGAATATTAATAAAAATATTAGCTAACTTACTGCCTGTTTCCCTAACTAAACATCTTGTAAACACCTGAAAATTGCCATTAGATGCACCATTGCACCTGGAAATGTAAGGGAAATTGAGAATAAAAAAAATTGTCTGAACCCTGAACATGTACATACATACTTTACAAATAGAAACAAACCTTACATGTATGTGAATTACAGCATGTGGTGTTTCCTTTTGGCTATGTCAGTATGGCTGACCTTCGGACTTTGATTTCAATGGTTACGAGTTCAGTTTCGTGCTCAACCAATCCGATATTTAAGTTCGTACCCTGGTCTGGCTGGTTCCTCTCCCTCCACACCCCTGCAGCCTCTGGTGCCCCCTGCCTGCCTGCCTGCGCTCCATGCATGATGTTTGCTGCGTGCTGCATCCTAACCTAAGCGTATTATAGTATAACTAGCGGAGTCGCTCGCTTTGCTCGCTCATTCCGCGTCGTCTCACTCCCCCCCCCCCCTCATTAAGTTGCCGTTTGGTCGGTAGATGGCATCGTATGTTCGCGCTGCTGGACGTTGCGTTCTGGGCGCTGCAGATGCAGATGACTCCTTCGTATGTCCTGCTTGCTGCTGCTGCTGGCTGCCTTGGTGATTTTGTGTAAAAGGGTAAAGGGACCCATCAAGCTTTTGCCATAAAACGTAGTGATATTGGAGCCAAAATGGTTGCCACCAAGTTTGTGGTCTGAACCATGATCACTCAAACTTAACTGACAATCACCGAGGTGTCAGTCAAGATTGAGTGATCAGGGTTGGGACAGAAAAATTTGTTGCAGCCATTTTGGGTCTGATATCACTACTTTCTATGGCATAAACTTGATGGGTCTCTTTATCCCTTATGGGGTTTTTGTATGCTATCACCCCTTTTGGTGGTTTTATGGTTTTGCTTTATGTTGGGATTGACCCCCCCCCTCCCCCTATTTACGTTAAATTTCCTGTGTGGTGTTTTCTGACTTTTTTTTTGTCTTGAGATATGCTTAGCTTCATGGCATTATCTTCAGACTAGTTAACAATTTACAGCTCTAACTAGGCATAAATTGGTTTTCTTGTGTGGGTACTGGAAACCCTAAACTGTGTCAACAGCTACACGACCTTTTTTTCATTTCAACGTCACATTTTTTTCTGCATTGGTAATTCGCTATTTTCTAAATCCAGTTGTTTACAAAAGGAAGAAAAAGTTTAAAATAGGAGCTTTGATTGATCAGATGTCCGCACATGATACATGTGGCAGTTTTGCATCCAATATCTGAGCTTAGTGAGTTGGTACATGTTACAGTCTGGAAAAGGTCCAGTCGGCGTACGTCACATTGAAGTTGTGGTCTTAGTGGGTTTGAATCTAAATTTCACTGCTACATAATAGAAAATTTTAGAGAAAGGGGTAATAAACTTGGGAGTAACCTAATTATTAAAGGTGTGTAACAGTACAGATTTGAAAATAACCAAGTATAGTGGGGTGGTGGTAGCAGGATTGTGGCCTTTTTCCCATTGCCTTTAAGACTGCAGTGTTAAACTGTCTGACAAGAGTTGCTTAACCCTCCCTATTCAAAAAAGATAACCTTGACAATAACAGCTGTACTAACCCATAACCGCCTAGATATGACCGTACGCCTTCAACGTATAACAGCGAAAAACTAAGTCCCAGCGCGAGCTTTGTGAGGGTTCCCTGGGGACCCCGAGCAAAGCGGGCAGTCACAGCCCAGTGGTCGGCGTCGTCGGCTCCAAACCAAGAGAATGCCGGTTCGAATCCGAGAACCGACCCAAGTACCATATGGACTCTAAAAAAAGGGTCTGAAAGTTCTTTCAGGCAGTTATGGGCTAAGAAAAGTGGGCATTGATGCAGAAATGCACTGAACTTGGCAGCAAAATGTATCTTACAAAAGGCACAAAGGATTGCCTAAAAAAATATATATATTACTCTGAAATTTAGAGTCCAACCTGTGATTAGTCAAGCTTACTCTGACTGACACAGGCCTTCTGGTAATTTTGATAAAGGTCACTATAGTACAGCTGCACAGCCAGTGACGTGGTAATATGTAGTTAAGAGTATATTGTGATGCGTTAATAGTATAAATATTTTTGGCCTAGCAAACACCCTTGCTGGGGATTGCTAACTTGTTGCTGAAAAATCAGTTGAGGTATTCGAGTATAGATAGTGTGTGGGATAATATACTTTCCCCGTCGTTCTGTGTGTACCTTTTGATCATAAACACCAACAAAATAAACCTTGTTAATCTACGACAACATGTTTTGTGGTCCTGGTAACGGGTTTCGGTACATAAACTGTCTAAATACATTTAACACTTACATATGTAAGGTGTAAGTAGGCAACACATTTCCGTGGTTCTATAATGTTTAAACTTTGCAACAGGGTCGTTTTGATTAAAGAGTATTTCAAACTATTTGAAATGCTTTGATTGTATCCGATAAGGAGTTCCTCAAAATACTATCTTTAAATTTTGGGTCAATTTATTCATGCTCATTTGTCAACTATTAAAGAAAATGGTGTCTAGTCTGGTTCTCCATCATTGTTGATCATCAACAATGCTCGCCACCAGTTTTTGGTTTGGATTGCTGAGTTAGCCATTGTAGTCAAACTCAACACTCAAAACAGCTCCTCAACTAAATCTGTGGCACTGAACATCTGTTAGTCCATCTTTGTTCCCATTCTTCCAAATTGTCAATCAATAGATTTTTTTCTCCATTTGCTACAGGCCGGAAAATTGACCAATAGTTAGATCTCTTTATTGTAGTTTAGATTCCATTGACAAATTTAATTAATGTGGTACTGTAATTGAAACCTAAGAGCAGCTGATATTATTTATTAATGGACTTTTTGCTATGTTCCACAGAAAAATTTGCTTTGCAACAATGTTAATTACATGTTTGTTGGTTTTCAATAAAAAACGTATAAATGACTAGCTGAAGCCCGTGCTATGCGCGGGTAGGGGTGAATGCACGGTAGGTATGGTAGCTAATGTGTACGTCCATGTTCCAACGAATTAAGTTTCTTACGTTTTGCGCACACTGGCTAACAAATGCCGATTTTCTTTCGCATCGCTCACTCAATCAGCGCATTCTGTGGCTCAAATTACCCACCCGACCGCTAATACTCTCCCTTCCCGCATTCTATGATCACTTGTTATATTCTTCCATGTTCATGTTCGCGGAAATATCAGCCAACATGTCTCA
>JAHWFP010142136.1:149040-161290 GCA_023313725.1 Lithobius niger | reverse complement strand
CCCCCCCCCCTCCCAAAAAAATACAGTTTCAGAATTTAAAAAAAACTGTCAGTGTGGAAAGACCTCAAAACTTTCGTTTGCATTTTTTTTGGTCAGTAGTCTTGTTTTAATTAAATAACCATAAATTCGCGTCGGCGAGGGAAGTCCAGATCACTGGAAAAGGGCTTCATTCATTGAGTATAAGCTTTCTTGAAAACGTAAAGAGAAATAAAAGCATAGATTCCCTCTAGTGCAACGAAGCCATAAATCTGATAGAATTTGGATTGAAAAAAAATTGGTTTTTAAAATTGATTAGCGTGAGCTGGACGATGAAAGCAGGATCTGTGATGGCACCCCCTGTGCTTTCTTAGGCTGCAGCCTAGTTAGTCTACGTAAACTGGCTACTGCTGCGAAGTGGAATTTGGTATCGGCTTCACCGAAACTGCAGCATAGGATTCGGCCGTAACCGATTCCATACCCGAAACAAGTAAAACCAGTTTTGGCCGAAACTGAAACTGAGCTATAACTTCATGGCTGAAACCGAAACCAAAATTCGGTCGACCTCTAGTCCAATGTAACAGAAAATCAACGATTAAAGTATATGAGGTAAAGTGGAAGAGATGGTTTGCTTGGTGTGAAGAGGAGAATGTGGATCCATGTAACCTGACGGCGTCTTCAACTTTTCAGAAGGGCTTCTTACCATGAGCACCATACAAGACACTGAAGTTTACATCCTGACGTCATCTGTCCCAGAAGATGTTTTTCTTCGTAACTCTAAAGACAGCAGCACAACAGAGTGAGTTGGCAGCTTACTCAAGAGAGCCACATTGTTTCAGAGTGTACTGGTCCACGGAGCATTTAAAATTCTCTTGTGAATTTAGGGCAAAGAATGTGAAACCTGACGAGTGTCCCAAACCAGTTAAAAGTCCTCGGACCAATACTGAAACGGCAAAGAAAGGAAACAGTTCAATGCCCCATTGCGGCATTTCATTTCTATCTCGAGGCGACAAAAGTCAAACGAAAGGTACGAATGACCTGAGAACCCACAAGTTTCCGAAAGTGTCCTCTTAAAATAGTGGAATGTGGGGAGATTCAAAACTTCCCAACAAATCTCTCTCAGTGGATCTGCGTAGTAATAAAAAGAGCTATGAAACTGCACCAAATCGTATGGATCATCCATCAGAGATGAGAGCCCATGAACTCTTAGCCTTAGTGTCTTTTTGGGTATTCGTGTCAGGTGTCCTGCTGGATGAAGTGATAAAGGCCTAAACATGCAGAAGCAAAGACGTCTTCATCCGGAGATGTACGATTGGCTGGTGAGGAGAACAAATTTGAAAGTCCTATGTTGGCAGAAAGTTGCGTCACAAACCAGTGAAGCAACTAGGCAACGCAGGAGGATGGTGAAAACGGTTGGAAGGCTAGTAATGGAGTATCAAATTATAGTTTGAAAGTTTTGCTTTTCTAACAGGTTATGTAAAATGACTGCAAAAGTATAGGCTTAGAACAGTCTGGTGGTTGTTAGAATGCTTAAAATAAAAATAATTCAGGCTTGGTTCAACTGACCCTCCTCCTCCTTTGGACAAACTCTGCTAGAACGTAAGGTTAAGTGTTTTAAAGAAAAGTAAAAACGTTTTAAAGATGAAAGTTTTTACTTATTTTCATATACTTACCGTTAAGTGAATCCTACCTCCTCCCCACTTTTGTTGAAACTTAATAGGTTCAACAAAAAGCGACAGAATTATTGTTCGATCAACATGGTGGCGAGAGTGAATGAACACCTTTTTCTTTGCTTATTGGCAAATGAGTAAGGCTGCACCGATACCAACTGTACTGATCTGATACGGTTTTATAATTTTGCCGATACCGGTACCTCCAAAGTTGAATTCTTATTTTTTTTTGTATCGGATATCGTAACAGTGGGTTGTTTTCTTCAAAAGTCCAATAATTATTAATGAAATGAAATTTTTTAAAATTGTAATGAACAGTTAAAAAGGTAGCTAGGAAGATACTCAGTGAATGATAACGTCAAATCATTTTCTGCGAGTATAGCATTCTTGAATTTGATTTCTTATCACCAGGAAATAAAATATGGAAATGGCACTAGACTAGATGCAGAGGGCATGCGTCCCTGTGGTATGCATAATGACGAAACATGCCATAGGGAAGCCTTCTCTTACTGTAAATTGCGTATTAAACGCCCATGGGCTTAAGCAGTTAATTTGGCTAAAATCGGGGGTGGGCATTAAAAAGATCATCTGCAAATTTGTAAACAAAATAATGGCACCGAGTCTCGTTCGTTATCGGAATCAACCAGACAAATCGGCCACCATGGTAAAACTGACTAATTAACTCGTTTTTAACATCTGCACGAGTTTGCATTAAACCTCCACAATGTATATTGTATAAATTCTTTAATATTAAATTAAAAAAAATTCTCAATAAATTTCGTTTTGTTTAAGTAAACCTAGCCAAAGAAACTAGAATCTAGATCGTTCTCCAGTTTCATATAGGCCTAATTTGAAGCACTTTACCTTTGGAACAATCACCACAGCCGGGAGTTATTTTTTTTTTAATAGCTCCTTACATCATTAGCAGTCGCATGTGTTTGGGATGCAGTTGACATCGGTTTAATTAAATTCAAACAGGCTTAAATGCAATAAATTTGCATTACAGTAGTCTCTTTAGATCACTCACAAATCAAGGCTAGCAGTAGCTTCACAAGTGGTTATCTGGAAGATGCACCTTTGCCAGTAAAACTACATATTGTTTTTTAGTGCAACCAAGTCAAGTTTAAATATTATTATTACGATATTATTAAATAATAAAGCTTGTTGGAAGGAATTTATTTGGCTTTCACGATTTTTCAAAATGAAAATTGTAATGTAGAATTTGTTTAAATCCCAATTGTCAATTACATTTGCCGGGATCTAGTGCAATCTGCCGATATCCATGGTGAAGCAATACGATTATATATAACTTCCTAACTCTTTGAGTTCTAGTGCAGTAAATTAATAAATTTATTTTGAGAATATCTAATTTCATTAATTTTACATTATTAATTTATTTTGTTCCCATTTAATAACACTTAATATTGATATTTATTTTAAACTTTAGCTGAGGGCTACAATATGACTAAGCCATTATTTACTGCTGAACTATGATTGATGACCTTGTTTTGAGAGCTCCATCCTGATCCATTCAGCTGTACATCTTTTGTAATCCTGGCCTAGATAACTTGTTAGGAGATTAGAAAATTACTGAATTCAAGGACAAATAATGTTGAAGAGAAGAAATAAACCTTTTGGGTTACATCGGTTATGTTACAGACTAGTGAAAATAACGTTATCCATGTTATTTACCCAATCTCAAGTTACTGTTCAAGGTACTTAGTTTGGATTATATAGGTTAGGACACTGGTTGCCTAGTCACTATAGTCTCCGCCAATAAAGAAGTCCAACGCGTTTCAAAACAGGGGTATGCATCTTGCATGCCGGCTGCGTCGTTTACCTTGCAGATATCCGCCATGGCTAAGCCAAGCAGCCAACGTGTGCTCATATACTAAAGCTGCTAGGGCCATAATTTGGGCTAATCATGCACATCGAGCAAAAAGCTTGAAATTTGACATGCAAGTAATTATTAGTAATACAAATAGAAATAGATTCTCCTTGACTCGTGAAATACTGAAAAACGTTCCAAATAACACCCCTAGCTTGACTGTGGAGAGTTTACTCTTTCTTGTTGACACGAACTTGATCGGAAAGCGACGCCATTGTTGTTGGTCTAATAGCGTTGCCATGACGACGCAGTTATAGAGTATAGAGACAAGGCGCACTTTTTTCCATGAAAGATTAGTAGTCATAAAATGACCATATAAGGAAAGTCTTCTTTCCTGGCGGATAGTATAGTCTACCACTAATTATTGTTAAAAGCACTACTATGATAAAAAAAATAAATTATGTAGTTATGTGATAGACAACTTACTAGATTAGTTAATTTTGTAGCAGAAAAACGAATATTGAAGGGGTGAGCTCTAGCTCCATTATTTCATTATTTTAATGTTAAAGCATTTTAGGGGGGTGGGCGTTTGTTCCAACTGGGCGTTTAATACACGATTTATGGGACTGTGGCATACTTAGCGACATGCCACGGGGGAGACCTTCTTCTCTTATTATGGAATAAATCCCTCAAAATAAAAAAATACATAAATGTGACTTCTTTGAACGTACTGAAACGATGTCCATCATAGAGGGTAAATCATGTTTGAACAAAAAAATCGAGCAAACCCCTCTCCGCCATCTGCATTAGGCCCCACTCATAATTTCACTCTTTTAGGCATCTGAGCAATTTCTTTTCTTTGAAACTGATAAACCTTGGGTGCCTTTACCAGGGTTCGTACACAGCCTTAAATTCCTTGAAAAGTCTTGAATTTCAAAACCAAAAATTCAAGGCTTGAAACTTGAAAATTTGCATTTTTTTTTTGTAAAAGCCTTGAATTTTGTACCGCACTATGTTTGATGAAATACAGTCAGTTTATGCTTAAATTCATGAATAAAAAAAAAAGTTCGTCAGCCAATTATCTTCTGTAACGACACGACGTGCCTTCGTTCGTATTCACGTATAAGTGTGGTATTGGAAAGGCAACTTGTCCCGCGATGGGGGCAAAATAAATAACTTTTTAAATGGATGTTTATTCAAATATAGAGTAGAGGCTAGCAAAAAGATTGAATTTATTTTAAGGTAATTTTTAACAATTTTGTTGGCAAAACGGCTTTTTGAAATTGGCTTCGAGTTTTCTTGAAAAGCCTTGAAAATGGTTTAGTCTCTGGTGAACGAATCCTGCTTTATGCTCTCCTCTTCATAATTATTATTTTTAATAAAGTTTTGGAGTGAGGACCATTTTATTTATTCAAACTATTCAAATCAATTCCACATACCTTTTTGTTCACATTATCTACAGTAGATGGAAACGTTTTCCGTACATGCAATCAAATATTGAATTAATAATTAAATTATGGATACATTGATATTAACTATTGTTGGTAGCAATAAGGCACGGTTCAAAATCGAATCCATGCGTTTCTAAAGTAGAGCAAACTCAAAACTTTTTCCTGGTCAAAATAAAATTAAAATCCATGAATTTTTGTAAGTCCAGTTTTCCTTCAGCTGTATTAGTTGATCCAGGCCACAAGGTACATCATCACAAATACGTTCAGGGATTCACTATGAAATTTTTTTTCTTGTTAATAAGATTGGGAGAACAGAAATGTACATTTTGTTGGGTACTCAAGACCATACAGTCTGCATGGCTAACAGCAATATGCAGGTAGTCTAAGGTTTACACGCCTACGTACCAGATGTGATGACCCAAGTTCAGGTCTGGCACACTCTGCTTTTTTTGTGGTGCAGCTCGTTGCTTTTTCTGCAGTGCACGTGTTGATTGTTGCCAGTACGGGTTAGATATGTAAATTCGTTCTGCTGAATTTTGTCATAGGGCTTATAGTCCCAAACGCACAGCAATATACCAGTTGGTGTTGCTGGTGGCATTGGGGGCCTGCTAATGTTCACTGGTGATTTCACACCTTTGACTATGCAATGGATTCAAAAAGCGTAGCTTTGCCCATTATAATTAAGTTCATCTAACCCCTAAATGCACCTACAGCCAGTGACAAAAAAAACGTTGAAAACAGAAACTATCTATACTTGGCATCCTTTTTTAACTAATTAATGTTTGTTGGCTACATGGCTTATCACATAATGGTGAGGGACAATTTTGGTTCCCACACTATGTAATTTGTCTTGTAAGCTTCTAACAAGATTGGGATGACCTCCAATTGCGAGCTGTGACATAAAACAGTTCGGCTAAGTTTTAAGGGGGAACTGTAATTTCAAACTGACATTTTCACTGTCGGGTTCAATTTTATGAAACGCGATTCTAGCATCCTATTTTCTCCTTGTGTGAAAGGTCTGTTCTGTGATTAGATACCTTAAAAACTCACCGTCAACTTAGTCCTTAATGTTTGGTTTGAAAGACTTAATGGCAAGCTTTGTTGGCAAAAAAGTATCTTCAAGTGGTATAAACATCTACTTTCAGTCATCTTTAACTTCTTTTGACAAACTTGGCACCAAGTTAGTTTGTTGTTATTTTGTGACCGTGCTCAGTAATTCCTCATTGTACAAGCTAAGGTTACGCGGATTAGCCACTATTTATCGCTAAGGGTATCATCAGTATTTTTAGGCACTTCCGATTTGGTACGTCTTAAGTCCGACTTGGTCTTTTGACTGAATTAGAATAAATCCAGAACCTTTCAGGATAAAGACTTGCTGGTTGCGGTGTTTTTATTTTTCCCAGGAAGATTACGAAGATTTTCCTGTGTTAACTTTCAGGGCAATGAGAGGAACTCTTTTCTGGGTTAAATTTTTTGAAAGTTATGTGTTAGCAATCAGTAGAATAAATCATTGATGCATAGTCACTATGGCATTGGATTGGATTGCAATGTGGGAAAAAAAAACATTGGCTGACCCCTGCTAAAAAAAATTAAGTTCAAGTGTTGAAATCTCAATTCATTCCTGCCCACTCCTTTTGGGATTCGCCTGGTTATGATTTGGTTCTTTGAAGCAGGTTGGACACGTGTTAAGGGTGGCTGGAGTTTTAAGCCTTGCTTACCGTATGTTCGTAGAGAGCAAATTTTCTCTTAAAAATCATGAATTACTGTTTGAAATTAGTCACTTAAAACTTACACTCGGAGGTGGCTTTATTTTTCTTAATTTTTTTTTACATTGCAGGTGGTGTCGTGCCAGCAACAGGTTAGACGTACAAAAAATGTCCTTGTGCGGGCCCCTTCGTATAAAAATAACTTACTTGGTGGGAGACACAAAAAAGTGCTGAAGGTTTTTTTGCTTTGCTTCTATTTATGAAGCAATGCATTCATAGAATCTAGTTTTTTGTTGGCTGCTGCATTTGGTAAAAGAAATGCTTGCCGAGTAGGAATTAGTGTGAGGATTTCTTATTTAAGAAATCACTTTTGCATTATTGCAAGTGTCAAGTTTGTAACCTTGTTTGGTGGCTACTTTTCAACTTGTAGGCTCTATAAATGTGGACCTTGTATGATGTCTGGGAAAAGACTTTGCTGGATTAGAATTTAGAAAAACAAAAGCTGTTGCAGTGAACTAAAAATACTGTACTGATAATTTTGGAAATTGTTTTCTGAAATTAGTTCAGCAAACTTAGTTTAATTTTTAAAACTTGAAAAACACAACCCTGGTTAATGAGATTTTGTTAAGACTTGATGGATACACTACCATTAATACGACAAAGAGCAATGTTGGAAAAGGTGAAGACTGGTAGTAACAGTAGGTTTACCAGAATCTGGCCTTGTGCATCGCACTTGGTTGCATGTCTACCGACGCACATTTACTGTCCTTTAGTTTGACTGCAACGCAACAGTCCTTATCATTGACATTAGCACAAACACAGACTGTGATACAATTCATTATGTCGCCATCTTGCCAATGCGACATTAATCTTTATAATTGCTGTCGCGTTTGTTTACTTCACATTGGGAAACCTATTGTCACAACATTGATGTGGAAGAAAGGATGCGTCCATCGTTGAGAATCGACTGACTCGTGGTCTTTCTCAACATCTTTTCAAGTGATCCTTGATATTTTTGTTTTGTTAAAATTTGAAATTTGTTTAATTGTATCATCGAGCACAAAAAATAAATTTATTTCCGAGCCTAGATTTAGGTTAATGCTTTACAGAAGAAAATTCATATTAAAAAAAAAACCACTGCACTGCACGTTGGAACTCTAATAAGTTCACTTGAGTTTTCGGTGGAAAAACGTACAAGGTGCGATGGAAAATACACTTGCACGTCAACATCCACCTTCAGAAAACGACCAAAAACAAACGTGTGCACTACATCACACAGCGTTCTTATTGATTTTTGAAAAGGCCTCACTGTCACAGGCTACCAGTGATCTCTATTTTCCATCGCTGGAGAAGTATAGAGGTCAACCCTGGCCCCACAAAACTATCAATGCGGGTGTAGGTATGGCTGGCAATGTACACGCCCGCATTGACCATCTTTTCAGGCCTTAGTTGACCTCGAGACTCCTCCATCGATGGAACATAGTGGGCAGTGGTGCCCGCAACAGTGAGGCCTTTTCAAAAACCCATTCAAACGCTCCATGATGTAGAGCACGTGTTTGTTTTTGGTTGTCTTCTGAAGAAGGTGGAAGTGTATTTTCCATCGTACCTTTTACCTTTTTCCACCGAAAATTCAAGTGAATGTTGTAATGTTTTTTTAATTTGAATTTTCGTCTGGCATGTCTCGTTTTCGCCACAGTAATCACCAGTTGCCGGTATTTTCATAGATTAGTGCTGTCAATAGTCTCAAATCTGCCCGCTAGTAGATGGCTGGATGCCTGGACCCGAAAATGTTATCTTTGCTTTCCAGCTGGTAGAGCTTCACAGAGGCTTAAATATGCAGTACCACACCATTCTGTGGTGCAGTGCAATGTGTGGTGCAGTGGCGAACGGAAGATTTTACCAACTTTAGGTCTACTTAGGTGAACCAACTTTAGGTCTACTTAGGGGAGGGGGAGGAATTAAACTTAGAGAGAAATAGGATAGGTTTTTAAAGAGCACAACCCCAAAACAAAAGCACTTAGTATCCACTTCACAACTTTCTTCATGATAGAAATAATGAAGGTGAAAAACTTTCTTCACTCTCTTTGAACCTACCTTCAAGTAGATATTCGTCTTCAGGCACTTGGTGATTCGCACACTACCGTAACATCACTAAGTTTTGAAAAACGGTGTATTGGGACCAACTGCCAGTTGCGTTGATAGTGGCTCCCTCTCTTCTCCTTTTTTAGGAGGTGGTGGAGAGAGGTAGGCTTTACACAAGTAAGCGTAACCAGAGGTGAGCTGTGCTGTGGTAGTATTGGAAATTCCTTTATGTGCAGGTTATTGGAAATTCATGAGTTTTACCTGATTGTTTCTGAGATACTGAATAGGAAGGCATTCGAGGGCACGTATGTGTGGCTCGAAGTGTGCGTTTGATTTAAGTAGCATTTTGTTTTTTTCCCAAGCTACTTATACTCTATGATAGTGGGCCGCTATTCCACTTTCTGTGACTTTCTTCTCGACGCCTGCCATGTGCTCTGTCGGCATTCAGAACAAGTTTTACCACTGCCCAATCATTAGTATTGACATTCGTAGTCTAGTGCCGTATCAGTTAAAACCATGCAACTTGAATTTAATGTTCTACATAAAACGCTCTTCATTTAGTATGTGAACTATTTGATAGTCCGTTTCACTGGATTGATGACATTTTTTTTCTTTACTTGCGCTCCATTTTGTTTCCTTATGCAAGTGCTGCTGTAGACTGAGTAACAACTAGAAAACGGTTGAATTTGTTTTTAGGTATCGCTTTCATCAACCCGCTTACAGTATTATTTGTATAAATGGGTCATTAGTCTCATTACAATTTATGTTTTTGCACCAAATTTACAAGCATTGCATTAAATTTGGTGGGATTTTAAAGTAAATTCGGTATTGATTGCTTAGGCTTACAACTTTGACAACTATTGATTTGTCTGGGCCTGTATATCACATTACTTATCGTATCTGGATCAACTTAGGACGCACGTAGAATATGGGTGGTGGTGCTGCTGGAGCTTTGCTACTTTGAAAAAGAGCACTACTAGCGGTAAAACTGACAAAGCTTTGGTTTGGCAATCAGTTGCAGGTAGCTGTCAGTTTCTTTTATTGAACACACAGGAGCTGAGGGGAAATTCTACTTTAATCCCTCTAAAGTGCAAGCATCTTTCTGCCCGTTTTGTGGGCTTTTTATTTTTTAGGTACCATGTGGTTATTCTAAATGCCGACAGGCTCATTTTACTTGGCTTGACTTACGAAATTTGAAGAGACAATAATGCTTACGCCAACGTGAAGTCTCAGATTAGTTCTGTACTGCGAATTTTTGGCAGGATTCACTATAGTTTTTCAACTAAGTCTAACGCCTTCATCAGGTACTGGTTGATTAGCACTAGCGTAACATCACTAAGATTTGAAAAACTTGTATTGGGGCCAAGTGCCAGTTACGTTGACAGTGGCTCCCTCTCTTCTCCTTTAGGTGGTGGTGGTGGTGGAGGGAGATAGGCTTTCCACATGCAAGAGAAACCAGAGGTGTGTCTGGTGTGGTAAAGTTGGCTATTCCTTTATGTGCAGGTTCTTGGATATTCATGAGTTTCACATGATTGTTTCTTAGAAACTGAATAGCAAGGCATTCGAGGGCTCGTATGTGTGGCTCGAAGTGTGTGTTTGATTTGAGTATCATTTTGGTTTTTTCCCAAGCTATTTCATGATGGAGGCGGTGATGGGGGCCGCAATTCCATTTTCTTTGACTTTATTCTCGACGTCCGTCATGTGCTCTTCAACCCGTTTGCTAAGCCGTCTCTTGGTTTCCCCTACGTAGATATTGCTGCATTCTGCGCAGGGGATCTAAACAGAAGCCGACACCGCAACCACAACCAAACCCGCTTAGCTCCTTCCCCCTTCAAACTGCAATAAAGCCGATTCAACCTGTAATACACTTCCCACAAATGCCAGCAGCTGTCTACGCTGTCCCCTGCGCAGAATGCAGCAATATCTACATAGGGGAAACCAAGAGACGGATAGCAAACGGGTTGAAGAGCACATGACGGACGTCGAGAATAAAAAACTCAAAAGAAAATGGAATTGCGGCCCACCATCACTGCCTCTATCATGAAATAGCTTGGGGAAAAACCAAAATGATACTCAAATCAAACACACTTTGAGGCACACCTACGAGCCCTCAAATGCCTTGCTATTCAGTTTCTCAGAAACAATCATGTGAAACTCATGAATATCCAAGAACCCGCACATAAAGGAATAGCCAATATTACCACACCAGAGCTCACCTCTGGTTTCTCTTACATGTGGTTATCTTAAGTCATTCTCAATCATACGTCTGGCTCCTATTCCTTGATGCTATCCACGGAGTTGTGCTTGGGTTCTCGGGGAAACACACTTTAAATCGATAAAAAATGCAACTGCCATAAGACTTAGTCATTTAAAATCAGTCAGTCACCGTGAATCGGTCATTCTTCACCACAGCTGCCATGTTTCTTGCAATTTGATTGTCCGATTTATGCTCGACAAGATGATGTTGCGTGTTCCAATCAGTGGCGGTAAAATGTAAACTTTTACTTTACCTTGTTACTATGACAACAACTTTTACCTCTAAATTTGCAGGCTAATTTATGTTAAAAATTAAAAAGTAAAGGGTCGGTTCTCGGATTCGAACCGGCATTCTCTTGGTTTGGAACCGACGGCGCTGACCACTGGGCTGTGACTGCCCGCTCTGGTCGGGGTCCCCGGGGACCCCTCACAAAGCTCGCGCTGGAACTTAGTTTTTCGCTGTTATACGTTAGGCGTACGTTCGTATCTAGGCGGTTATGGGTTAATAGCAAATCGCAGACAGTTCAATTCACATAATGCATGTCTAGTTAATGACAGCCAAATTTAACACTGGCCAGAAGACGACAAATTTGCCGACAAATTTATATTACGCACATAATTGTGCATAAAGTACATATATTAAAAAATCTCACGTAACTTCATCTTACTGTGAGAGACTGAAAAAACGGCACTATTTCATAACATATTGAATACATAAACATTAAATAATAAGCAGTTTAAATAATTGTTTAATGTTTTGTTGTCATAAATGCCGAAAATGGATGACATACACAAACATACGTAATGCTTCAGCTGTTACTTTAATTCATCTTAAAACAGGATACGCAAACAAAAATTTTAGTGCAAACACAGAAAAAGAATGGTGCGCGAATTTCAAATCTGTATACATGTCTTTCTCCTGATGACCATCACTTTTGATTGTTTGTGGACTAGAGTAGTGTTTTTTGAAGCCTGCAGAAGGAGACAGTCACATGTGACTGCACTAGTGATTTCACTGAAAATTCACCCTTTGTGTGCAACATTATTTTTCTGTGGTTACACTAAAATGTTGGTTTGCGTATCCTGTTTTAAGATGAATTAGATTAACAGCTGAAGCTTTAGTATGTGTGTTTGTGTATGTCATCCGTTTTCGGCATTTATGATGACAAAACATTTCAGAGAAATCACTAGTGCAGTCACATGTGAGTTTGTCTCCTTCTGCCGGCTTCAAAAACACTACTCTAGTCCACAAACAATCAAAACATGATGGTCATCAGGAGA
>JAHWFP010142136.1:9804-144040 GCA_023313725.1 Lithobius niger | reverse complement strand
AAAAAAAAGGCGATACAAAATGACCGGTCCCTAAGCATGCCTCCTTGAAATCGCCAATAAATTAATATACGTAACATAGTCGGCAACGATAGGACGTACATTTCGACATCAACACTTAATAAAGACCCCCAGAATCTTTTATTCGGTCAACTTTGTTCAAATAAAACTAACGTGTGGGTATATTACCGCAGCAACAGACAGGAGACATTGATGATCATAACGTGCAGTCATCTGCGACAGTGTTTGTTCACCTCTAGTCGCTCCATCTTTGCCTTTTAGCATTTGTACGATGTGTCGCATGGCGCGGCTCCGAAATATGTATGATCTAGCGTCGGATGTGACGTCATGCTTGTTTCACAGAGCAATGCGTGCCGCGGTCGTGTGAACTATATTTTAGCGCAGTTGACGTATGAGTAAAGCGCCCAGGACGGAGGGATTTATGTGCCTTTAAATGAGTGCTATTGATATTATAACAGTTTTTCTTAATGAAGGTAAGTTTCTTAATTTTTTTCTGGTTTCAGCATAAAAAAAATTGTTAATCTTCACGAATTACCTACAAATTTAGTTCCTGCATTTAATTCTTTGGTAATCATTCAACCTTCCTGCAGCAGGAACCATGCATAGACCATAATCATCGACTGGAATCCGACAAACTGAAGCTTGCGTTCAATGTCCATTGGCCTCAGGATCGCGTGCCAAGACTAGACGTGAGACCCGCTGCTCGGCTCGGTTAATTGGACGTCATTGCTCGGTGTACCTAGCATTGCAGATCATGCTCTGCTCGCCGAGAATCGGCTCGGCAGCTCGGTATCGGTACAGCCTTAATTAAAAGTATCCCTACTGTTAGAGCAACATTATTAAAAGATGAATATTTACAAAGTATTTCCATTGCTGGTTGCAAGAGAATAATTGCTGGTATCGTAATTTTTAAATTTATCAAAATTTGAAGTGGGAGGTATTTTTTTTCTTGAATAAGGGGAATCAAAATTGCTGCTTTTTTTTATAAATTTAATTTCTGCCAACCTAAATTTAGATCACAATTATTGGCTGTTAATGCTTCTAAACCAAAACAACAAATTTTCATAATTTTCTTGTATTTTAGTGTAAACGAAGTTGCATTAATTGCCACTAGATTGTGTTGCCAAGTTTAATTTTAACTCAAAAGCCAATTAAAGAATCCTCATGATTCTTAATTTACATTTTTGCTTTGAAAATGTTAGTCTAGTTCTTGTTTAAAATGGTGAATGAACGATAAATGGCCACACATTTCCTTTAAACATCACCCTTTTTTAGACTGTTTTCATCCACTCCTAAATAACTAAACTTAGGAAATAAAAATAAAACTAAAAACTCCTTAATGAAGTAAACAAAATTAGGTGTTTTGTAAACAGACTTGTCTTAATAGGCCAATTTAGTAAAAAGGATGATCTTATAATTGTGAGAACATTGAGGCATCTAATAGCTTTGTTGTTTTCAAAAGTCCCACCACAACAGCTGAATTGGTGAAAGTTACATGCCCTCAGCACGTGTTGAGGTTGAGATGGGGTGTTGCAGCACCAGCAACCCTGGGAAATGAATTGGTTTGTCAGATTGGGTGGGCTTCCTCTCTCCTTCACAGAGGATATTGGCACCGTAGCATGCTAAAAATAAACCTGGGTGTTGGAGTAGGGGCTTTTAGTTGTTGCTTGTTAGATGTGGAGTGAAAAAGAAATTTCACAGGGCATTTCCTCTTGTCACCGGAGACTGATAGAAATTAAAAGTGCAAAGAGAAGCCAACAGCCTGACAGTGGAGATTGAGTTGCTGCCTTTAAAGGTTGTTTCCTGCTTGAAATGCCACATTGAACTCACTGGAACTGTTAGAGTGCTTACGCTTCAGCCATCCTGAATGAGTGAAACAAAAAAGTTAATTGAAAAGGAAGCGAGACGTTACTCTAAAGTTTATTCATCTTGTTGGAGGGTTGCCATATTTTAAAATTTTGCTAGTGCCGTAGAGGTATTTGACCTTCAAGATCATAACAGACTCGGGTAAATGACCATGAACCCTCACAAGAAGACTGTCTTACCCTTATACGCATACAGTGGATCTTGTTAAGAACAGATGATTTCCATTTGGCAAAAGATAAGATTAGCCCAACTCGTGCTCTTTGATGCTTATGTTGGGCTCAGCAGCATTTTCAAGAATGTCCGTTGTCCATCTCGTGGAAGGATGAAAGGCGCAGCTTTCTTCAGTAAGGAGATTTAGCTGATCAAATGGGGCTTGTAAAACAACTTTGCTAGTTTAACAGGCTAATTTTCATGATGCATCATCGCCATGGCTCTATACAAAATGCAAAGCATCAAATAAAAATTATTATTTAGTATGCTTTGACTATTTATGTGTGCATTTGCCCTGTGTTTATTCCTGTTCAGTTAATAGCAGTTTTCTTCTGCCTAATATGGATTCCTCACTAGTACTGGTTAGCCTTCACGGCAGGTTTTTTTTTTTTAATTATTGCTTTGAGAACGTGGCAGGGGTGTTTTGACTAATAAGCTGGAAATCTTTGGATCGAATCTTGGTCATGTCATCTCATGAACTATGGTCAATAATGAAGGAAGACCGAATCTTTCCGTACTGACCTGAGTGTAAGTATATATTTTCCGAACTTGTTCCATTAAAACTGTCTTCATCCTCTATTTGCATTCAAATCTCTAACTCTGCCAAATTTTGACAGATTTGAAGTTACAGTACACCATCTGAATCGTGAGTTATCCAGTGAGTGCTAATGAGAAGTACCTAGTTTTTGAATTTTTTAGAACAAAAAATAAAATGTAAATGGACCTTACAAATTTTTACAAGAGTCCACAATTAAACACAAGCGGCTGGGGACACTACCTAGTCGTAACCGATCGTTTCTACACTTCTGCTTCATATTTCCGGTTTTTTAAAATTCAGGTTTACTAAGGTTTAAAATTCAGGTTTTGGATGCTGGTCTAATGGTGAAAACTGTTTGACTCTATCTGGGACCGTTCCGTAGATGATGCAGTCACTTGGCAATTGCCACTTCCACTTCCGGTTTATTTTTTATTCCTTTTAACTAATTTTTGGATGCTGAATCTAAAGGTGAAATCCGTTTGTCTTTTCTGGTTCCATTCCGTAGATAATGGGCTCACTTGTCGGCCATTTCCGGTTATTGTGCTTCATACTTTTGTAAATTGTACTTCTGCTTCATAGTTTTGGTTCGTTTTTATTCCTTTTCACTAATTTTTACAATCTGAATCTTATGGTGCAAAACGGTTTGTCTCTATCTGGTACCGTTCTTGAGTTGAAAAAGACGACTGACGAACAAAGCCATTGCTAGAAGACTAAAAAGCAAACCCTGTATGAAAAAAAATATGATTCTGAGTCAGCATCGGCTGAACTACGTTCGGGTACCAACTATATTGATAATAGTAGCACTATTATAGTCAGAAGCATTTATTTTTGTTGAATTGTGTGAGCCCAAAACTGCAATTCTCCTTTTATTCGAATAGTGCTGGGCGGTATCGGAAATTTTCGGTATGTTATCGGTATTTTGAAGAAAAAATATTTGGTATTCCGGTATTGGTATCTGCCTTGTACCCTACGCGCCAAACTTATACTAAATGATACAGGGCATTACCAGGCAGTTCTCCGATGTCCGATTTCAACATCAGTGCACCTTTGCTGCTACTCTGCCACGTTGACTGGACTCGGTCTCCGAGATTGGGCTACGGTTTAGCAATCGTTCGAAATTAACACCACTTAACACGAAACATAAAATCTAGGAATCGACTGAATCTACTTTTTACCAAATCCGGATAATTTACTAGATTGGCTGAATCAGATCCGGATCCTAACAGAATCCAAAAAAAAAAAAACACATTTGGATAAACACATTTGTTTTGTACAGACTAACCGTTCATCACTCTACCTGAATGATTGAGGCAACTTTAAAGACTTGAGTAAGTCTTTTTTGGAACTTGTTCACTGGGTTTTCCCCTATAACTTCTGAACAGTTTATGCTATCAATTTGGATTTAGCTCCATTGGCAAGCTGGGGAAAAAATGGGTCGAATGGTTTATTGGAATGTCCAAATTGGCCAAAAATTTGCGCAGTTATTAAAATCTGCTAGACGCTAAACATTATGGTATTTTTGTATTATTCAAATACTGAATACGGTTTCGGTATGCAAAAAATTGCCGATACCGCAGTAAAAATACTGATACCACCCACCACTATACTCGAACCAGTATGGTAGTTAACAATCGGGCCAGTATGGTAAGTTATTTTTAGTATACGATTTTCACTGTTGTGTTATTTTGTTTCCTCTACTCATGTACGATTTACAGCAATTTTTGTAAAGGTTTCTTTACTCTCAAAAGATTTCGAAAACCCTGAAGTCGGTAACGGATTTGAATGTCAGAATGTATGGATCTACGAATCTCACCTGGCTTGTGTGCACACTGAAGTGCAAAAATATGCCTATGGCATTTGGATTTAGGAGGTGTAAGCAGTGTCTGTAGCAGCACCACTTGTGCAAAATGTTATTATTGCACTAATTTGCAAATGGCTTGTTGATGTATTTCTACAAAATCTAAATTACTTCTTTGGTTTGTGTTACAGACACAAGTGGAAGAATTAGCGCAGAAAAGGATGCTCCATAAACTAATAATAGAGCAAGCACCACGTCTCATTCGGAGGTATCCGAACCTCAAGGAGGAGATCACCATTCAAATTACGACACTCAACAGCTGCTGGGAAGCTCTGGATGCGACCATCAGTGCTCATGCCACAAGAAAGAATGCTGGAGATCTATTTACAGGTAATATTTGCAGTGAGTATTGAATTAAAAATAGAATAGTCGGGGAATAATAATAAAAAAAAGAAAACAAATAAAAGTGCATTAAATAACTAAAAAAAAAACAAAGGGTCCTCAAATTTTTCGAAAAGAGACACGTTTATGTGGTTTACCAATGGCCCCCAGATATCTACTTGCGGCCCTTAAGTGACATAGTGAAGGCTGATGTGTCAGTGGTATCAAATGATATATGGGAGACACTAGAAGCCAGACCGACACTAACGGCATTGCAGTACATCAGAATTCACACAGAATTAACTGGGGAGGGAATGAAACACTGCTTGTGTCTAACTCAAGCAGAGATCCGTTCCTGAGAGGACTGGAATCCATGGCTATTCAACATCATGTTCAGGAGAAGGCCGTGCTGACCTAATCCAGCAATCAATTTCTGATGCATGACAAATTTCGAGCACGTGTCTGAGAAAGAAATGGAATACCGGCCCTCCAGATGACAGGTCGAACAGTGCCACCCTAAACCGTCGCCTATCTTGTAAATATTGGAGGCCGAACAGCTGCTTTGTAAATATCGGAGGCCAAGTTGGTCGCCAATTTCGAATGGCCTGGGTTTAACTAGTGTTTTGTCAGCTATAAAATAGTGCCTGAGGAAGATAGTTGGCTGCGTTTTCCAACTCCAGCAACACAGACTATAAAAATTTCCCCAAGATTGCCTTGGATTGTCTTGGATTTGTTTTTGGAAGTTTGCGTATTGTGCGTCGTATCTAAAGGTATTGGTGATACCTTCGTTTTGAGTGTGTGAAAATGAGATTTGAACAGTGTACGAGCGTTATAATGGGTGGATGGTCTGCCACCTTCAGTTCATACGAGGGAAAGGTATTTAAAGAACATCTTGTATGAGGAACAGCTCCATTAAAAGAAATCTTTTTTAACATTGTGAAGTAAGCCTTCACCGATGCCAACTTTACTGATCCAGTTTTAAATTTTTGCTAATGCAGATACTGTACAAATACCAAAAATGTAATCCCTAATTTTTTTTATCAGTGGTGTAATTTTTTCTCTCAAGTCCAATAAATATTAAAATTTAAAAATTTAAAATATTAACAAACAGTAAAAAAAAAAAAGCTAGGAAGACGCTCTGTGAGTTCCTGAGCAAAATGCCACAAACCGCATGTCGTAATCTCTGTGAACAATTCCTGAGTTATCAATATGTCATCAAAAGTTACTGATACCATAAATATTGGCAACCGAGCTGATCCAGTATCGGTGCTGCCTTTGTAAAGGTCTCTTCACATGCTAAAAGCCATCCTATACACTCATTTTAGTAAAGAACCAGTTTACTAAATATTGTACTGTAACAATAAAGAAGTCTCCCAGTTTCTTAGAATAAAATGTGGCTCACCCAAACAACAACCCAAAATCGAAACTTTTTACCCTGAACACTACAAAACTACGCAAGGATTAAGGTCGAGTGGTTTTGCAATATTGTGGTATTGTGAGGCATTTGGTTCTGCTGGTTGGTATTGGTATACTGCCGATTGGTTCTGCTGGTATTGATATACTGCCGATTGGTTCTGCTGATATTGGTTACTTCTAAAACCTCCACAAAGTTTAAATTTCTTGAAAGATTTGTACTGAAAAATCTTCATCTTAACTCATTTTGTGCGGTTTTCGTGTTCACCGGTTTTGGCAGAGATGGTGCTGCAGCATCTAGATTTGTATATGACAGGGCGTGAGCCACATCTGACATTCTGGAAACGATTCCTTGACAATGTGTTGGCAGCGCTTCGGCTACACGATATTCCAGCAGTGCTTAAGAAATTGAACGAATGGAGTGAAGATCTTGGTTTCACCTTTGAGAATGAAGAGGGAGATCCATTCCATTTCTAGATGTTTGAATTTTCCACAAGCCTGATGGCTCAATTGAGTTCAGCCTCTATTCAAAACCGACCACATCTGGAAGAGGAATACCGTATAACTCTGGGCATCCTCTATACTCCGTACGCGATTTGTAAACTGGGCGTGGCTCGCGAGCAGCTTGATTGTAGCGCACATTTTCCCGGAGTCGGTGTGCCTTGTGGCTATCTATAGACCGCACCAAGGCTTGTCTGTGCGCGATCATGGTTTTGTTATTTGATGCCAATTTTTTTAATGTCGCCTTTTTTTTATTACAGGGCTTCTCCATCAATAGGGAATCGGGGGGAATCGAAGACACATTAAAAAATATTGGGGAGGGGGCTATAAGATAAATTTCAGGCTGAATTCAAAAAAGAAAATACTTTTTTCTTACCGAATCTCATTTTAGCCTCGGTTTTGTTTCCACTTACTGTCATAATTTCCGACTCAGGCCCTTTCAGCATTGGAGTAAATAAGGATGGAGGAGTGAAAGGGCTCCCCCCCCCCACCCTAATATCGTGCCGTGGGGCATAAAATTTTTGGGAAAATGTATTTATTTACTATTTTCTTTAAAACATTCGCCACTGCCTTTTGGGTATTTCTTCTCTCTCCCCCCCCCCCCCACCCTTCTTGTATTTTGGGTCAGACGGTAATAAATATAAAAAAAAACACGTAGGTTTTAGGTTTTAATTCATTGGAGCTAAAAAAAAAAAAGGTTGAGGAAGGAAGTGTGTTCTACTGTGAATGTTGTAACAATTTATTTGTGAAACAGTACAAATTTCAGATCTTTTCATTTTTGGTGGTTGTGAAAACAACCGTTTGTATAGCTCTGAGAAGAGCTGTTTGTTCACAGCCAAGCTAGGGGGTTGCAGAAAGTGGAAAAAAAATCCAGTTCGGAATAGAAGCATGCCATATTTAACAAAACCATCCTGGCTGCCGTGTGTAGCAAAATGAGTCTTCGGCCCTTTACGATCGGAGCGGATCGGAGTAAGACGACCAACCAAGCCGTCATTTGCGCTGTCAGCTGTGAGTACGGTGCGCCTTTTCTTTAACTGCCATTGGCGTTCGCGCCCGTGACGCTCATTCACCGAACTTTCATCCAAATAAATAAATACTGTAAATGAGACGGATTACTTCTTATATGTCGTACCTGACGTAAAAATCGGCGACGCTGGGCAACAATTTCTGGACGCTTTTATTTAAAATTTCTGTTGTTGCATTTTCTGTATTTCATCCAAGTTTCTTTTTCATTGTTAAATGCCACGGAACTTCTCCCATCTTTAAATCCAATCTTCGATTTGAACTTGGCCAAAACATTATCAAGATTTGGATAATTACCTTGTCGGTGAATTTCAGTTATTGCTGTTCGAGCAGCTGACAGTTGAAAGTCGTCCAAGCTTGTTACCGTTGGCGCCTTTGGCCGTTATTTCGCTGCCGGTATGAACCGCGGAACTGTAGCGTCTGCTGCGGCTGGAGTCGCACTTGTTTCGGCGGGTAGTTGCGCGCCTTCGTTAACTATTTGTTTAACACAACTGAACGAAACCTTTGTTGCATCTGACGTTTCTTGGGAAACGGCGTTCTTGCTCTTTGTTGGTTCCTTGCTTCGCAGATAACAATAGACATTCCAAATAATTTCCCTAGTTGACTGTGAATCATTTTACCTCTTTTCCCGATTGAAGACGCGTTAATAGACGCCATTTTGTGACTGCTGTACTGGCGGTTTTTTTTTTACCCATGATGCTAGTCGTGGTGTTGTACTGGAGTGGACAATCGATATTTTTCTTAAGCCACGCCCAGTTTACAAATCGCGGACGGATTATAGGCCAGCTGAGAAACATTGCCATGAATGAATTCTCATGAATTGTAAAACACTCCAGCACCAAAAAAGTGACCCAAGAGCACCTGTATAACACCAAAGGAAGATTCGTTGACTTAGGGTACACACCGGGCATGCTGAACCAGTTGATTAAGAAGGCCTTTGGGAAGAATGTAAGAATGTGAACACAGAAGGCAAGCACCCAGAGAAGGATGAGCCAGAGCCAACGAGAGCAAAAGAAGTTAAAAGAATAGGAGTTAGTTACCTGAGAGGAGTGAGCGAAAAAATACAGAGCGTGTTAAAGATGAAAGGCTTTGATTCATTTGTTAAGAATGGAAAGAATTTGAAAACCTAGCTGCTGAAGAAAATTAGGAGACCGTTCGAAGGGAAGTTCGTTCGTTCATAGGAGAAGCACATTATGGAAAAAGAGCTTGAGAGAGTAGCTAATACCCCCGAAGGAGTGTACCATGCAGTGGATGCGATGCTGCATACATAGGCAAAACGAGGAAGAGTGCGTGAGAGGGTAAAACAACATATGGCTGATACGAGAAATAGAGTGGAGACAAACAGCATTGCATCGCACTGCATGAGTACAGGGTACAAAATAGCATGGAAGGACACTACAACACTCTTGGTCTCAAACTCTAGGAATGATAGGCCCCTGAGAGGACTTGAATCACTGGCAATTCAGCACGAATTGGGAGAAAGGAGGCCCCTTATGAATTTGCAAGGCCCCTCAAACCCTGGCATTAAGTTACACAGGTATCACAAGAAAAGCACGAAAAACGAGCGATAAGAGAACTACCCTTCAGGTACAGCAGGCTACGACGACTGCCGGATTTGAATAGTGAACGCGATGTGACTCTGTTTTGATGTGGCTGCGGCAGTTATGTAAATAGAACTCGCACGAGGAGAACCTGATGATGACAGGAGGACACCTAGTTTCGGTCAAATCTGCCTGTCGAAAATTCGCTTTTAGCATTTCACAATACTGAGAAGTATTTTGTAAACTTTTGGATTTGAGCGTCATTGAAGAAGTAGTTTATTTATACGAGCATCCAAAGTAACATGGTGAGTTTTTCAACTCCTTTTGTTTTCTCAACAAAAACGGTAAATAAATCAATATTTTCAAATATGAGAGGCGAGAAGCCCTATTTGATGGGTTACGAGAACGTAAGGGGTCATTTTAATTTTGTATTAGTTTTTGAAGTCCACTGGTGGTTCTTTTTGTAACCTGGTGCAGCAAATAGTAAAGCTGCGTTGCTTTTCTCAGGAATTTTTGTGTGATGTCGCCATATTAAGATTTATCGTGATATTTATCCTCGCTGTATTGTAATCTACATTTTACTTTACTTTATCTTTACTTTATTTTTATTATGAAGATTGACAATTGGTTTTGGCCAAGCTTTAAACTACGATGCATTATTTTATTATTTTTTAAGAAACATTGACAATGATACCCCCACTTGTCCCACACGTTTGGTGATGCCGTAGGGGACCATTGTGTCCCGGGTATTCTAACCTTGGTGGTAAGGGATTCATGACCCGAACCCAATACTATCAACCCGTCCCTTCCTCTGCAGCCGAGCCATCGTCTTCGTTTTAAACTTTTAAATTCTTTGACTTAGGTAATTTATATTTTTTTTTTAGTTTTAACATCGGATGGCAGTCAGTGACCACTAGGTCTTTGCCATTCCAGTTGCATTTGCAACAAACTTATATTATTATTGTATTATTATAATCGAAGTTTCAAGTATCACTTATTCTTAACATAGAGCTTACCGTATGTTAATCGAAAAAATACTCTTAACAGTATAATGTTGTAACTGTTAGGAATACTTCACTAAGAACTTTATTTGAGGGCTGTTTTAGTACGTAGTCGCATAACATTTTCAAGTTGTTTCTTGTAACTGAAAGTATCTCTTATCTGAGAAAGAACAGAATTAATTGTATTAAAATGTTAAAAACGATTCTTGATTTCAAAATCCTTACAACCATTATCCATTGTAATAAACAAAAGTGGGGCCAGATCACCAAATGTATTTCAGAAGTTTTGGTGGATTAAAAATTTAATCAAACAGTTGACTCGTATTACCTGAGGGGCAGGTTTTATTATTCTAAAAGTGTATATAGATATTAAAAAATAACGAAATGATTAAAGGGATACAGGGAGTGTTTGAATATTTGGATTTTGTTACGTGGTTTTATTTTTCCGATACTATTTTTTTATAAATATCATTTTAAGTGTTAGAATCTGTTTCATTCTTTGTCGTTTTTATAAGTTGTCAGAATTGTACTTCATTCCACAAAATTGGTACTGACCTCACAGTAAAACTCCTTGCTACCATGTCGCATGCGTAAGGGGAAAAAAAACCCTGTGGGGCATGCAATGTAGTTGTACAGCTGTTACATTTTGACAACAAAGTTTGGAATTGTGAACAACAGCTGTTAGAGTGGATTGATTCATACAATAGCGTGATACGGAAGCTCCGGGCTGGCTGGCAGGCCGCTCATCAGAGCAGTGCTCCAACTAAGTTGCTGCATCTCAAAAGAGGTGGTTGCTCACCGTAGGCTGGTTTGTGTTGATTCATACTCACGGATAAGCGCTCAACCAAAACGTACATTTTCAGTGGACCTTAGCTGCCACCTTCATCAGGCTAAAGACACCGTGTCCTACTTCACCACATATTTACAGATTTACAAACGATTGACGGCTCTACAAACGACTAATAGCCACTTTTTGAATTTTTCCATGATTCACAGTGGGCCTTAGCTCTGAATCCTGTGTTGCAGATGCTTGTTGTTGTTGGCTCTGCTCTTCTTCTGTGTTAAAAAAAATAAGGAAAATTTCTCCTCTGTGTTAACGTAGGATTCGGAGCAAAGGGCCACTGTGAATCATGGAAAAATTTAAAAAGTGGCCGTTAGTCGTTTGTAAATCTGTAAATATGTGGTGAAGTAGGACTCAGTGTCTTCAGCCTGATGAAGGTGGCAGCTAAAATCCACTGAAAAATTTGCGAGTTTATCTGAGTTTTAAACTTGTACGTTTTGGTTGAGCATTTATCCGCGAGTATGAATACAACGTCTAACCAAAGTTTCTCAGCAGAAAAACCTTTTTTTATTATGTTGAATTCATGTATGAAGATGATTTGACCCAGTACTTCTCATGAATTGTTCTCTGATATAATCTATAATATTTTTCGTGTAGCAAGAAAGCTGTGTCCAAAGCAAGTGCTGCTTAAAATCTTGGCAATATAGTTTGCCATGGGGCGTTCTAGTCCCACATTTTTAAAGACAAATAACATATTTTAGCCTTAGACGTATGTGTTTTATGTAACACTTAACGCAGCTTTCTTTTGTAAAGAGAATACTGTAATATGTCATATGTACTTTGTAGTTCACTCAAACAAATGGTTGGTTTGGTTGTAACATATCAAAGTTTTTTGTCTGCAAACAGTCAACGAACAACTGGATTGGCTGTGGGTGGGCTTTATCGTATCTTAAACTGGCAGTGTTTGAAATGGTTAAAAAATTTGCGCTGTTTTGTTCTCCATTTTTCTACAATCTAACTGAAAAAAATTATCTTCGACATTCCTCATTTTTTATATATTTTCAAGTCGAAGATAAGACTGGAGCAAAATATTCGATTATCCGCGCTTATTGGGCTCGGGAACCGGGGTTTGATACATAAAGACTCTACTGTACTCTTTGACTTCGTAACTACGGCCCTAGACCCAACTCAGGAATAGCAGACTTTCATTCTGAAGTTAACGATTCAAATTATGCTCTGTGCATATAACTTGATGATTAAGGAGGTCATTATTCAGAATTGATAAAAGTCTGCCAGGTAATAAAAGGAAAATCAAATATGTGTTTGGTCAGTTAGCTATGGTACAGTAAAATACATCCTAACTTCAACACAAATGGTTCAACACAAATGGTTCTTTTTGCAATCTGCTCATAAAAGTGTGCTAATAAAATAGTCCAAATTCCCATTGATCCCGACCCGGGAAATTAGTGAAAATCCAAGATGGCGGCTGGATGTGTTGCTTTTACCATGTTTTGCGTCTAATGTTGCAAAAATCCTGTTTCTACATTTTTATACCTAAAGTATATACCGTATTTATTTTGTTCCAGTTTGTATCATGTGTATCATGTTAAAAATCATTACTAATTCTGACCTTAGAAATAGGTAAAATTCCAAGATGGTAGCTAAAATTATCATTTTTTTTGAAATTTTAACAATACGCTAATTTATTCAACCAAAAATGTGCAGAGAACTGCACATATATATTATTGACCCGTATTTGTATTTGCAGGTAGCTGCTGGGCATGGAACTCTCTACGACTTCTATAATTTGCAAGAACAGAAAGTCACTTATGGAACAAGCATTGTATTGTCGCAAGCCAAAGGTGCAAGTGCTAACAACAAATTCAGTCACTCGAAAAACATCGCTGTAGAGCATGCTGTGAAATCGTTAACACGTTACAAAAAATAACACCAAACAGTCTGCATAAATTCACATCACGGACACGGACAATGTCCAGCTAATTTTCAACATCTCCCATAGGTCTTCATCAGGCTTCTGTATTGTTTGGCCTTCCGACTACATCATGACCTGTACCAAACACTTTGGATATTGTAGATTCCGGTGTTTAAAATATGTACGCACGTTATACTGTGAGAGTTCAGAAAATCAACACCAAAATAAACACGCACAATCTCACAACAAGGAAATTAGTCCACCATTTCCGCCAACTTTCAACAGTTTGTGTGGAGGAGAATGTAAAACGTCTCCCAACTGTCTTCTTTGGGCACTATTTTGAGGTTTTTCTGGTGTTTTAGCTGGCATTAGTCTTATTTCCTTGTGAGATTGTGTGTGTTTGTTTTGGTGTTGATGATCGCCGATATTTACCGGGATGTACAGGGAAAAGAACACCTACAGCCCGGTAAATACCAGAGGCTACAAAGGATGCTAAATTCAAATTTTCAAGTGGGTGGTGCAGGTGATGATATAGTTGGAAATCCAAACAATGCAGAAAGATATCTGAGGGATGTTGAAAATTAGCTGGACAACCTAAGTGTCCATGATGTGAATTTATGCGGATTGTTTTTTTATTTTTTTTAAATTCAGTCACAGCAGATGAAGTGATGTTATAGCAGCTGAAGGTATTATAGCACCAAACTTGCTAAAGCTGTCGAAAATTCGCAAGATATTGTGTGATCGAGTTTTGAAAGATCTAATATCTTAACTTGGTGAAGATGAGTGTTAATCAAGTTGGACATAAAGTCTCGGAAAATGTGTTAATTTTTCACTGTAAAGAATTACGTCATTTGTTTAGCAGCTGAAGGCTTTAGAGTTCATATAGATTGTCGAAAATGTGACCTCATCAGACATTGCTCGATTACCATATCTGGTATTGATCCCTCCTAATGCTTGTCAGTATGTCTGATCACAGGAACAGTACCTGCAATTATTTGTGTTGAGTAAATCATTAAAAATGGTGTGCGTCTCCCCTTCCTTAACACTTGCTATATGAATATTCAGGAAGGAGGGTATTTAAGTAGGCATGAACTATAAGAAGTCCTCTAATTGCTCGTGAATGGGTCTTTCCACTGATCAGATTAGACCATATTTTCTGCATACATCTCTTCAATAGCGATTAAACATACCAGGCAGTGACGTACTGGGATGGCCATTTAGGCTCGGGAAATGGTTAACGTAGACCCCTCTCTTGTGGCATTTCTCAGAATTCAGAATTCATAAAAAAATTTCAATAGGCCCCCTAACAGGCTCTCGGAGCATAGGCCCCACGGGAAACTTCCTGTTTTCCTGTGTGACCAGTACGCCCCTGATACCAGGGTCTGGTACTATGGAAGGAAGAACAACAATGACTGCCTTTTAACTAACAACATTCTTTGTTGATTGTCCTTCTGTAGCACTATAGCTTGGTATGCTAGATAGCTTTTGGTGGATTTGTGACTATTTAAGACCAACTAGAGGACAATGGTTTGGTATGATGCAAATTGTCTATGGCTAAGGGAAAAGCAGTGTTAACTTACTACCGATCATTGATTTGAATCTGTGACATGACCTGCATTCTGTCAACCTTGAATTTCTTCTTTGACTTAGCAAACAAGCGCGGCATTCTCGTCATCGAAACAAAACGCTGAAGCATCTGCCCTTAACACATACTTTGGATCGGTATTCAAGGCAAATCCACCAGTTGAATTATCGGAGATTGGATCGATAAGTCATGCCTCAGTAATTGAGGGCATTTAAAAAAACCAGCCATATGTAGGATAAAGTAAACGCATCTTACTCAGTGTCAACAGCAGATCTGCTCCAGGTCCGGACGTACTAAGCTATTCTTAAAGATTCAGCCTCCGCACTCTGATCGCCATTAACAGCACTTTTCCAGAAGTCACTTTGGCAGAAGTCACTTTGGCAGGGACTCAATGGAAGACTGGTCACGTTACTCCTATCCATAAAGGAAGATCAGAGATTAATCCATTCATCTACAGACCAAGTAGCCTAATGGGCATCCCAGGCAAAATTCTCAAAAAAAAATCATCACAAACAAACACTGAATTTCCTTGCTGACAAACTTCACTCTAACCACTTTGGGCGAATTCCCGGGAGATCCACAACCAACAATTTAAAACATTACTGGACAAGGTGACACTGTGGATTGATGAGGATCTCCAAGTTGAGTCTTTTTTGCTGTCGCTAAGGCATACAATACCATTCCTCACAACAAACTTATCGACTGCCTGGCTGTCGAAGGCATCCGGTGAAAATTTCTTGCCTGGATCGGTGACTTTTCTGTCAGGTAGACACCAGTGATGCTCAGTCGAGGAAGTATTGTCATAGCCTTTACCAGTACCTAGCGGGATTCCACAGGGAAGCGTGTTGGGTCCACTGTTCTTTGTCATGTTCATCACATCCCTTTCTTCCAAGATTTCAGTTGACCACGCCATTTTTATGGACGACACTAAACTTTTTGCGCCCTTTACCACACCTGAAACCGCTGCTGTCCTCGAAGACAACATTTATCATGGGTGGAGGACATAAATCTAAATGAAAACAAGTGGTGTGTCCTTAGATCAGGCAGCCAACGTCTTCACACTGTCTACGACCTTGGTTCTGATAAGCTACTACAGGATAAAGCTGCACAGAAGGATCTTGGCGTCACTCTCGATGGTGATCTTTCCTTTTCTAAGCATGTCCAATATGGTGTAGCCAATCCAAAGCATACGCTGTGTTAGCTGCAGTCCAAAATACCTTTGATGAGCTTCAACCAAAGATCTTCCTTTAACTGTGCTGTAGTCTTGTTAGAAGCATCATCGAATACGTATGCAAACCAAGCATGGTGAATCAGACTTAAACGCGACAAGGACAAAATGGGAAGACTCCAGAGATGAGTTCAAAGAGGGTCATTGGTTTATCCAATCTGCCATATAGTAAACTTTACGACCACTCAGACTTCCCACACTGGCTTGTCGACGTTCTCGCCGAGTTCTTATCTTTGCATATAAGACTTAACTCTAATAGCCCACTTGAGAAATCTTGGCTCGTTGTTACTGACAATCTTAGGACTGGAAACCTTAAAGCTAAGGCGGTGAAACAATGTTGTCGGACATCATTACGACAAGAGTCATTTGCTTTCAGAGCGTGCAACTTGGGGATAAGTTACCGGCGGAAGTTGTGAAAGCCCCTTCTGTGCTCACATTCAAAAAACACCTTGATAATAGTGTTACCTTCTCTCATACCACCCTACGACTATAAAAATTAGTAGTAGGGAATACTCGACATCATGAGCCAGTAGGCTTGCTGTTGAATTTTCATTCAAATTCAATAAAAACGTTTGACCAGCCATTGTTCTGAAAAGTTTCCTTCATCAAGCTGGAATATGATATTCCTAATCCAATTGTTTTACTACTTGAAAATTTCCACACGATTACGAACTTGCTAGGAGCAGTTGGCTTGATGATGGCAGGGTCATCATTGTGCAGGTTTTTAAAGAATTATAAGCCTAAAATGTCATCTTTCATCTAATCAGTGGAAAGGCCTATTCACGCGCAATTGGAGGACATAGTTGATCCCGTATTAAATACCCTCCTTCGTGCATTCATTTCCAAGTGGTAAGGAAGGAGGGAGCTGGTACTGTTTTAAAAATGTTACATCGCTTAAATTGAAAATTTGAGTCCATGTTTGTCTTGTATGCTTAGATTTCAAAGGAAAAGATATTCTTCGTTCTAATATCCTTGCAAATTTTCTTTTCCTCTGAAATCTAAGTGTACAAGACGTAAAGCTGGTACCGTTCATGTGTTCGGACGTATTGACAGACATTGGGTGGGATTGATACCTGATTGGCTAATCGAGCAATGTATGATGAGGTCACAACAATCTTTATGATCTCTATAGCTTTCAGCTGCTGCAACATCACTTATTTGCTGTGACTGAATTTGCTGACAGCACTTGCACCTTCGGCTTGCAACAATATACTGTTCCATAAATTCCTTTCTAGTCTTGCAAATTATACATGTTCTGTTGTAGACAATTCCATGGTCAGTAGCTACTTGCAAATACAAAGAGGGATTAATAATATATAAGAATACGTGCAGTTCTCTGCTGACAAAACAAAATGCTTTCATATTAGACTTAAAACATCTTTGATTGAATAAATTACCATAGTGTCAAAATTAAAGAACAAACTTCAAATTTAGCCGCCATCATCGAATGCACACTGATTTCTATGGTCAGAATTAGTAGTAGTATTTAGTATGATACAATCTGGAATATAATAAATACCGACTTACAGTATAATTATGTAGAAACTGCATTTTTGCAAGACGCAGAACTTTGAGAAAGCAACATATTCAGCCGCCATCTTAGATTTTGACTAATAATCGGGATCAATTGGGATTTTTGAGTACTCCACAAAACACACTTTTAGGAGTAGAATGCAAAAAGAATCATTTGTGTTGCAATTTTACTCAGGTTATTATGTTTCTGCTACGACACAATTATTATGTTTTTTTTTTAGGTTTTCAAGATTTTAAGAAAGATTTTAAGATATAACTAAAAAATGGTTTCAGCTACTGGGTACTTACTACAGTAGAACCTCTATCCGAACTTATTGGGACTGAAGGGTGTTCGGATAATCCAACTTACACGCAAATAAAGAGGAAAACATTTTTCTGTACTTAGTTTGTGTTTGTGAAGTATGGTTGAGTATACAAGTTTACTGAAAAGAAAATTTGCATAAAAGATTCGAGTAACAAAGGTGCCCCTACATTGGGGCTCTTGGGGCTGAAGCCCCCCCCCCCTGCTGCTGGTTGCCCTTTTTATGTAGAAAAAATGTTGGGAAAAAAATGCTGCGAGCGTAAAATGTTAGCTTTTCTTTCCAACATGGGAAGGGATGGAGCAGAGACTTCTCTCCCCAATGCATGTGCCCTTTCTCAATTCTCGAGTCCACCCCTTTTTGCCATTCTGCGGGCGCCCTTGTCCAGTAACATAAATAAAGCAAAGCCAAAGTTTCTTTCCCTATGAACGGCTAATTTCTGAATATTTTCTAAGAATAGGAGTTTGGATAATCGAGGTTCTACTGTAATTGACATCGGAAACCTCTCGTTGAGACGGTGAATTTGGCATATTGGAATGTCAAAATCAATCAAAATATTTGAGAAATTATAGTATTTTCACGGGATTCGAGTCTTACGTTTGTGGACGTAATGGGCAGAGTTAGAGAACAAGTTACATTACCTGGCTCTACTCCAATCTTTTTAGTATCGCACATCAAGCTAGCAATCATTCAAGCATAATTCGCAATACATAAATGGCATATTTTAAACATCATGTGGCAATTCATAGTTTACTCGGAATTTTATTTCTTGCCTTTAAATTTGTGACAAACATTTGCCTGCTGTGTTAATTGCAGTGCGTTTATTTTTTCAGACCCCATGTTGAGAGCGTTATGAATTATGAAGAGTATGGTAATGATGAATAGTGCACTGCTGATGTGCTTCGATTGTTTAAGAATTATTACGGACATAACAATATTAATCGTAGAATCACGTGAAATACTCTTTGACTACCATCATTCCACAAGAAATCTTAAGCCCCTCGTGGTACCTAGTTGGGTCAAATGTATGTTTTCTTTAGGAAGAAACGTTAGACACAGACTTAGAATCTAAAAACTGGTGGTTGAAAGTGTGCCTTTAGTTGGCAAAAGCATTGTATGTTAACAGAAAAAACGCTTTTCCTAAAAAGTGGAAATGTTTTGGTTCTTCAATGGTATTCTTTGATTAAGTTCAGGCTCCTGGGGTTTGTGGTAACAACACAGGGATGTGTCATCGTTTTAAAATATCCTTGCTTTACAGAAATGTGTGTCCTTTATTTTATTGCTGGCCTGTGGCTGCGTTGCATTGAATTCTTTCTGACTGACATCCTCCAACTGCATTATGTATACTGGCATTTGAACAGGTTGGCATCTTTTTGCGTGGCATTGTTGCTCAAGGTGTTACCATTCAGTTTTGGAAATAGTATGTTGATCCTGAGATACGTTGATGTGTGAACTGTAGTTACCTAAAGGATTTTTTAGTTTTAAGGCAGTACAGTAATTTGTTCCATTGCTTTTTTGTATGTTTGTGTTTAATGTATTGGTTTCTTAGTCTTGCATCAATTTACATAAACTCTTGCTTACATGTACATTTTTCTCTTAGATATTGAAAATGAGATCCGCTGCCTTCGTAAATGGCTACATGAAATGGAAGGCAAGCTGCGACCCATTAGCTTCTCTCCAGGATGGACGTTTGAAGACCTAGGCGACAAGTTTAAAGAACATCAGGTAGGTTTAGTTATTTTTTAGCTTCCCATGAAATCCTTGTTCTTTTTTCGCAGGCATTGACCCAAATACAACTAAAAAAGTATGCGGACAGTAATGACACCAGAATAATGGGTCATAAGAATATGCCTAACCGTTCTGGTGGAGCCGATATTTGCCAGTCAGACCCTAACACTTAAAACAGTAGTCGGCCAGAAGCTCAGAATGAAGAATGTTGCCGGTCAGTTGTCGATTGTAAAAACTGACGTCTGATGGCCTGTTGTAAATTTGTATTCGTATTTATGAATTTACAAGTGTTCGTCTTTCAAATGCTTCAAATCGTGATTCTTAAGCACACAATTAGAGCAACAGTCGTCTAAATTTGTGAATTATTGCAGCTTTGCTGATGCCATTGGTGAAGTGTATAACAAACTTGATATCAGTGATCGGTTTGGTAAGATCATTCGGTATGCTGGTAATTTTTTGCCGGCTGGGTATCTGTTCGGTGGGACAAAAGTTGATAGGCCATGCAAAAAAAAATTGTTTAGTTTATGTTACGGGTGTGGTTGCAAATTGAAGCACCGGCAATCAGGCATTTCATTTTATTTTTATTTTATTTAACTACCCACATTTCTTCGACATGTTCCTAGCTCAAAGCTGAAAGAGTATGCAGTCAGCCTAAAAGAGTATAATATTCTGCTAATATGTTATTTATATCGTCTAGCATTAAAATTATTTTAGTTTTTGCCAAATAGCTTCTTAGTGGTTTGAGCTACAGATTTGAAACTTGCACCATTGAAAACTCGTTTCGAGCTGGTTAAAAAGGTATAATGGAATGTCAAAAACGGTCAAAATTTGGCGAAAATACGATTTTTAGCAGGTGTACCAAGTTTGAGATAAAAAATGTTGACCCGCGATAATTGAAGGCACGACCTGGCACGTGTTTGAAATCGAAAGATCGGCAACCGCCGTGTACAGTGGCTTAATGTCAACATCACGTAGAAGCAGCAAGATTAACACAATACCACCTACCCCAAAATTTTATGCTCCACACAGTTCAGCAAACCAAAAATATTTTCCCTTGAATTTTCGGTGAAAATAGGCCGTTCACCTTCTTCAGAACACAACGAGGCACTAAACTTCAAAAACGAACGTTACATGGTTGTGGCCATGATCAAGCAGACGACGTGCGAGTGAGAGAACCACTGATCTATATACACAATCACGCTCTCAAGCCCCACTGCTTGTCAAGCTCGGGTTTCACACCAGAATCCACTGAATGTTCCATAAACATGTGGGAGGCTCCCGTCAGGTTCATGAGTGGAACTTTCATGCTCTTGAAACGAAGAATGGCCAGAGATTCAAGGGCCCTCAGGTGTCCTCCTTGGAGAGAATTGGAGGAAAGCAAAACTGTTGTGGCGTTCCACGCAATTTGGTGCTGCTGATGTTTGACATGCTGGGCGATGCCGTTGAGCATGTCTCCCTTCCTCACAGCTGCGACGTGTACACCCAACCTCTCGAACAACTGTCTCTTGGTCTCGCCAATGTAGACGGCTTTGCACTGGCCGCAAGGAACACAGTAGACCACACCACTCCTCCGGCCCAAGCGTGTTGGCCACAACCATGTAACATTCTTTTTTGAAGTTTAGTGCCTCGTTGTGTTCTGAAGAAGGTGAACGGCCTATTTTCACCGAAAATTCAAGGGAAAATATTTTTGGTTTGCTGAACTGTGTGGAGCATAAAATTTTGGGCTAGGTGGTATTGTGTTAATCTTGCTGCTTCTACGTGACGTGTTTGTAAACCAAACAATTAACTTCGCATGGCCTAATAATGACACATTACATTAGTGATACATGAAATATGACACATCAAAATACGTTGCGGTCCTCTCAACCTATTACTCTTTCTTCGACTCCAGGTTTTCAGTTAAACGTTTGCTATTCCCACGGTGCCCAGTCCGCATTAAATATCTCGACTCAGTTCGACTAAACTATGTTGTCGGTTGTTCTTTGGGGGGTGAAACTTCGACAAAAAAACACGAAATAAAGAGTTTTGATGTGCAAAGTACTTAAAAAATTTACTGTGGTCTAACCCTGAACTCTCATAAAAACGTGGCGTAGTGTCATCGAAATATTAAAACGGCTTAATAAAATTAGCTGCTTCGTACGTGCTACTGCTCTTTTATACACAACCAAAATTTTTTTAAAAAAATAACCGATACCTTTACGTTAAATATCTGCAGATTTACGATATGGTGTAAGTCCCTGTTAGAACGAAATTATGAAAACCAAAAATAAAATTTGTTGTAACTAGATTTCTTTATATCCAGACATAACGAGAATCATAATTTTTTACTATTCACGTGACCTTTAGAAAGCTAATAGTATTAGCAAATTTTCGACGAACCAAACTCTGGATGGTGGCACGCTGTAAGGTTCGTCGTCTTCAGGCAAATTGTCCTACTGTCCTAGGTATGATTGGTTCAGGTTCACTAAACTACGTTGTTGTTGGTTTGCAAATTTGAATTTGTTGCTCATAGCCTCCGGTATTTATTAGTTGCTGCTACTAGCCTCCGGTATGTTAGTTGCTGCCACTGTGCCCTATGTTCTTACGACTTGTTTAGAGTTCTGGTTGCACAATGGTTAGAATATTGGGGGTTTGATGTGGGTTGAAGGTTCATGGGCCTACATTAGGAGGCGTCAACGAGGCTATCCAGCGCATTCTCTGACATTTTTGAAAAATGAAACGGGCGTCGAAACTTACCTTCTGTCATAACCTGGAACCAACACATCAGGAAAAAATATCTCCTGTGTCTTTCGCACCTACTGCATCTAATAAACCAGTACCAACAATCGTTGAAAAACCTTCAGTACAACACAACTACAATGCGAGGAGCGGCCAAAAGGAGGACCAAGCAGGGGCAACTGTAACATATGTGTCACTTGTAAGGTTGTCTCCACTAGTAAAGCCACCACAGGTGTTGTTCTAGACCTGATCCTTAAAAAAGGAGCGTACCTGGTGTCATGTGATGGATGTGATGCTGCTTACATCCGAAAAAACCTGGTGTGGTGTGAATGTCAGAATTAAACAACACATGTGTGATACGCTGAACCAAAAACTGCATCACACCATATGGAGACTGACCACCAAACTGATGGGAGAAATCTACCACCCTTCTCGTTTCTAATTCGGCATGAGATCCGTATTTACGTGCATTAGAGTCGCTCTCGATTCAGCACTTCACAGCATCAGGGATGCAGCTCCTCCATCAAACCCTAATATACTAATCATCGTGCAAACAGAACTTTATCAACAAACTTGCACAACGCACATAATTTTCAAAGTTCCAGGAAGAAACGCACCAGTATTAAAACTGTCAAAATGGGAAAATACCGGCAAGCGGTGTTTACAGTGGCGTGAGTACGACTTCGCCATTCAAAGTTCACACTCACCACTAATAAATGAACAATTATAAACTCTGTCCAATTGAATTTTCGGTGGAATAATGCAGTGTCTACCTTCATCAGAAATCCAGACAAAAAACGAAGTATTAAACGAGGTCAGTAAACATTGTTTAGTACTTCGTTTTTTGCCTGGAATTCTGATAAATGTGGCCGCTGCATTATTCTACCGCAAATTCAAGTGGACAGAGTATATAATTGTTCATTTATTAGTGGTGAGTTTGAACTTTGAATTGTGACTGTCGAAAATGTGCGAAGAAAGACCATTTCTTCTTGGAACTTTGAAAATTGTCTTGTTAATACTGTTGAAAAGCTTTCAAAGTAAACCTCTCAGTGCACAATGTTTTTAAAAGACCTTTCTGAACAACCTGCAAGAAAATGGGGTGCAGCAGCAGCAAAAACTTAACAAATACTGGGGCTACTCCAACCAAATTCAAATTTTCAATGCCAACAACAATAACAACAACGTAGTGTAGTGGAACCGAACCAACTGTACTAAAGACAACTTGCCTGAAGAAGAGGAATGTCACAGCATGCCAAGCGATTGGTTCGTTGAAAACTCACCAATACTATCGGGTATGAAATTTGAAATTTGCTCTAACTAGGGCAGCACCCCGTATATGGCCGGTTTTTTATAGCATTGTTGTGATTTCCCGTTTGTATGAAAATATTGTAATTTCCTGTTAACTGTCACCCACGCTTTCATTAGATTTAGTTGGCTCTAGGGTTAACCCTTTAAGGACTGCGTGCGCACTAAGAACTTATAACTGGCTTCTAGAAAAAAAAATCGCAGCTTCTCACCCAGTTGAGGTAAGGGAATGAAACCTGTGTCATTTTTATTCTAAATGATCTGGCTTTAATATCCCAGTTTAAATTTTACTGTAATTGGCTGGAAGTTTTCGATATGACTCGTAGAAGAGCTGTAAACAATGATTATACAGCGGGCGCATTCGGGCGCACCCGTCCTTAAAGGGTTAAGAGACATAGAGGCCTAGATTCCGTTTGCATGAAAATATTGTAATTGGAAATAACATGACGTCATCAGTACCATGCATCTCTGCTGGAAAGACATTTCGAATCATTACTAATACAGACAATTCTAATGAAAAACAAACAAAAGAATTAAGATTATCGAGATTCCCACTAAGTTTGTTTTCAGAATAAAGATTGTCGATATTCCCACTGTTGACACTCACACATACATATGATTTCCCGTTAGCAGTCGCCCAAGCTTTCATTAGACTTAGTTAGAGCCAGGGTTAAGAGATGCTGATGCCTAGATCCCAGTTGCATGAAAATATTGTAACTGGAAAAACATATGACGTCATCAGTACTGTGCATCTTTGTTGAAAAGACAGAATGATTACTTATACAGACAAATCAGTTCTGTATCCCACTGCGGACTTCTCACTGCGGATATCAATAGAATAGAATTAGTAGTGGGAATCTTGGTGATTTGGCGACACATACACAAACAAACAAACAAATATTATCTTAGTCGTATGGATTGTGAAAAATTTAAGTTATTTATTTAAAAGTAATTCGCCACATGGCTTCTTTAAATAACGAAAATATTTGTTATAAAAAATAAAGCCACTTTACAACAAAAATGTAAGACACTTCTTTGTTGGCTGCTTTTAAAATATAAGTTATAATAGTGCTTGTGTCAGGAGGCACTCCTAGAGTACCAGCTCCTGACTGCGCCCTCAGTCTCTGGCACGCTTGCAGCACTCTTAACAACCGTTACTAACACACTCTTGAGGCACAACATGAGGATGTCATGTCTGACTGAGATGATCAGCTCAAGAGTTTGCAAGGTTCGTACCATCTGTCTGAGTGGACTTTTAATTGTTTGGGGGGGACGAAGGCTGTCCGGGCAGAACAAGGTCTCCTGACAAAAATGTCGTCACCAAAGCTTACCCATGGTACACATATAATATGCTTGCATAATGAAGCACTTGGCAACTGCTTGGCAAATCCCGTGAAGGAATTATGACATCACAATAAAACATGGCTATTGTTAACACTAGCTTACCACAAGTAACGAACTTCAAAACACTTGAAAAATAGTATAAATTGTGTATAAATATAATTAGGTAAGCAGAAATTCAATACTTTTAATACTGATAACAATTTTTTTTAAATGTGTACAGAGTATCCAAATTTTTTTCAATGTTCAAATGGGGTATAGCTCGTTCATAGGCATGTCAACCTCTCCCTCCCTGACGGCACTACCTCATTGTTCCAATAATGGATTCGTTGGCATCGTATTAGCATTTGTTTTGTACTTTCTACAAAATAACCTTCAGTAATACATGCTAAATTCGCTCGCCCGCGTGTGCTTGCTGAAAAACGCCCAGTGGTCTTATCCCCTTTGTAGGAAGTGCTGTAAGTACAATTTTAATGATGTAAAGTGTGACCTTTGTGAGCTCTATGATGCCGAGTCCGTGAAGCGTGTTTCATATCTTTGGCGCCATTTAGACTGCGCGAACAAAAAGAAAAGCTAAACTGCCTGCTTCAACAGACAAGTGTAGACCAAGAAGCACCATAGTCCCGAAAATTTTGTGGAAAAATCATTGCTTTCCGCAAATTCGCTCAAAGGTTTTTCACCGCCGAAAGATTCAGCAGTGGTGTCTTGAGTAGAAAATCTGCAGCATCCCTTCTAAACATCCGAATAGACGTATGCAGGCGGAACTTGAGGAACCATTTGATAATTTTCTAGATTCCAAATTAAATGCTGAATTAGATTTAAATTAGAGGCTTCAAAGTTGATTTATTGAAATTACTTTCTGCCTAAACAAAGAGTTGATTGCTGCATCTTCACAACCACCAGTGTCATTTACTGAGAAAAGGAGAAGTCATTTTCTACGAAGGAATCGAAGAGAAAAGACAGCCGTGCCCACTCTTTCTAAACACGTTTGTTACCTAGAAAGCAGTAAGTAATGATAAAAGAGTTCAATTAACGTTAAGTCATTTGAGAAAAAAGGATTAACAGACACGAAGTTAATGAAAGAGGTGAAATCAGATGTAGCGGGGAAATCTCACGTTTGCAAATTTCTGCCTAGTAATATGCTATTGTCCAATGACGATAAGCATCCTCACCGTCAAGTGAGCGGAGTGTTTGGCCCAGAACGGATCCTACATCGCCACAACAGGTGGATGAGGCCGGGGAAGGGGCCGTTGCGAATTCGCCATCCAAGGATAAGTGTGTGACAAAGTCGCCTTCACAACACACCAAAAATGACTAGTAAAAGTGAAGCGACAGGCCATAATCCCGATGTTTCCCGTCACTCGCATGGTGAAAAAAGGAAACAATGGAGAGATCAGTCGAGGGATAATTGTGAACAATGTTTTGATTCTAATGTAGAATTACATGAACGCCGTAAGTCAAAAAAGGATAGAAGTGGTGTAGTCTTACGTCGTTCACCTGCTCCAAGTCGCCCAGACACAGTGGATCGCCAGACTACTCCTCGTTGCAAACACGGTGGATCGCCAGCTCGCGCCAAGTCGTAAAAACACGGCGGATCATCAAGTCTCTCCAAGTCACCGAATCGAGGCTGATCTCCAAGTTGCTCCCGGTCGCGGAATCTTAGCACATCGCTGCTAATAGTAGAATCGCAAGGATCTTTGTTGCAAGTTGCTGAGCGATAGGCAGTTTGGACCCTTCGGTTTCCGAGTCTTCAACTGGTTCAAGACAAGAAATGCCAGACCCCCATGTTAGCTTCAGCCAGCTCTGCCAACAGAGTTCGTTCCGTAAGGAAGATATCCCTTTCGCCCTCATGATTGCTGTCGAGGTCCAAATTTGAAGACCAAAACGAGTACGACTCAGATAAATCTTCCTACCCGATGAGCGTGCCAGCGACTACAAAGAAAAGGGCGACATTTAGCATTTGTTTTAATTTGGCTCAGCCAACATGAGTGCTATATTCCAACCAGTATACAATGAAGCTTCAACATGTTTCAACCGTGGTTTCAACCTGGAAAAGACGCCATTGATTGACATGCGCTGTGAATCGTGCAGATTATTGGTTGTGCACTTTGGCAGGAAGAGATCCAGCCAGAGAAAGGATTTTGTGCGTGAACGTTGAAAAGACGATGTCGGATGTAAACAAATGAGTTTCGCCAAAGTTGATTAACAGTGTGTTATATGATGATGTTAGGTAATCAATCCAAATCATGAAACAGAAGCACCATAGTTCCAAGAATTGTTGTCAATTTGATAAAGAACAAGCGAGTAAACTTTGTGGTGGGCACCAACATGATTATGTTTTATTTTGCGATTTAGGCAAAATGTGCGTTTACGCGACCATGGGCATAACTATAAGATTTACGGTATATTTGTGTATTGTAGATCCACACAATGTATGAAAAATGGTTGCTGACAATCGAATTCCGTAAATAATAAAAAAAGTAAAATTAAAAAAACTTCCCACCTCACTGATCTGTCAGGAACAAGACTTAAGAAATAACTCCTTTTTATTTTAAGCGGATTTTACAGAAAAAAATTGTAAAGTTTTGTCTTGCTTAGAAATTGGCTCATCTATGTATGGGTACTTTATTTTGTGTGTTGATTGGCCTGGTTGAATTTTTGAAAATTTAGGGAGAGTAGTTTAAATAACAAAAAAAAAAGTACTTGGTAAAATGATTATTTTCAGCTTGATAAAGGTGTGAGCCATTCAGGCTGCTAGCTACCAGGTGATTTCTTTTATTTCCTTAGGGGGAAAAAAATCCTATTTGGACTGCCTTATCTTTATGAGTCGTTACTTAGACTTCGAAAAGGACATGTCTGTAGATTATTTCCAAGTTGTTTTTTAGTTGATTTGATGGTCTTCAACCACTTCTAGCCAGCTCCAAGAAAAAGTTTCTATGTTTGTTGCGTAGTTTCAGCATGTTAGTTCATACGAGTTGTCATATTTATAGCCTTTTTGAACATTAGATGTTGTTAACAGCTGCTTCAAGCTAGTTTAAAGTTGTTTTCTGCATTTTCCTTTCTTCGTACTCTCAGAACTCTGTGCTAAAGTAATTTTTTACCTTCCTTCTGGGGTGCTTCACATTTTTTTTGTGTGTTCCTCCCATCAGTCTGTCACTGCTTCTACATTTTTATCGTAAATTTCTGTCAACTAGGCCTGTGTTTTCAGGTTTGCTGAAGACATTTACCAAGTTGAAGGAAGATAGAATCCAGTAAAGTGCGTAAATATAACTTTCCTCAATTGCAGCAGCCAATGTTATCAGTTTAACTTGGCATGAGGAATTGTCCCTAACTGATGGGATTTTTTTTCCCAAAAGTAGAAATATTTTCCGTCCCTCCTGTTTTACGTGTGCCGTTACGACACTGTTTTTTTTTTCTCAATTAATTTTTTTACCGATTTTGATTTCTTAGCATGCGATAGTTTTAGGTTGGGGGGTAACCCAGGGAACCTATAGTCCTTGCTAAATCCATTGGCTGATACTCGTTGCTTGATTGCGATTAGTTAACTTGGGGTGCCGTAAGATTGCTGGCTGTTTACAAGAGATGTGCGCATAAGGAACATTGAAGTTAATGATGTCATACATTGATGGAAAAGGGAATTTAAGGAATTCACTTCTACCGCTCATTTTTAATTGAAAAAAACTATTTTAAAAAAGCTAAAATTATTTAGCTAAATCCAACATTTTTCTAAGTGGCATACTGGGTTGCAACAATTTCAGAAGTTATTTTCACATTGGTTACAGAACCTTTCATGTAATCATTTGAAAAATCAACATTTTTTAAAGTTATGCATAAAATTAAAAAAACTGCATGTTATACAAAGATAAAATAACATGCCGAGTAATATCAGCAAATAATAATACCAAACAAGGCTGAGTGGTGGCTGCTTGTAAGGAGTGCTTATTGTGATATATCTTTGTGTGTGAATTAACAGTAACTGTTGTCAGCCTTGCAGTCACCTGGCAGGGAGGGTCAGATGGCGGCATTAGATCGAAGCAAAATTGTGAGTGTTTTCTATACTACACTGCTTGAGTAAGGAAAAAAAATTAATTCTGAGATTTAACACAGCTGGACTGGGAAAAATCCGAGTGTTCATGACATGGGAACTTATAAAATACCAAACCAATATTGACTGTCATAACATTTCGACAAATGCTTCATTTTTGCAATTGGTCATAGGCTTTGATTGAACAGTACTGTAAGTAATTAAGGGCTCATTGCTGAAATACTTCACATAATAATCCTGGAAATGGATAAAAGCAAGAATGATAAAAGTAATAACAGTGTAAAAAATTAGGCTGTGCCGGTAACAATACTGGAACCAGTACTTCCTGGCAGTAACAGTGGTACAGGTATCTGAAAAAGTACCGGATTGGCAGTTTTTTTTTTGAGGAACAACATTTTCAGAGTACAGGTGTAGTTTTGTGCTATATTGTTCCTAGCTCTATTAAAATCTATGCAGCAAAAAGTCTGAAGAATCCTGAGCTGGAATCCAAAAACTATTGTTGCTGATTGTTCGTGTAGTTACGACACATTTGAACAATCCTCTATAGACCAACTTCAAAACCAAAACAAGTTAACAGTAGCAAACATTATTACAGACATTACTTTTGGTAAAAATGCAAAACATGAAGGTAAAGTGATGTTAGTAGACACACAATATCCGACACGAATACATATTGTGAAGCGTAGCAGTTTGACGCCATGATTGAAGGCCAAAAAACAACTTAAAAGAGATCCAACAGATCATTGGTCTTGGAGGGACTCGATGTTCACATCGGTCACAATGCCAGTTTCTTTTCGAATGCCGCGCTGCTGTCACTTACTGATCTCTACGTGCTCCACTGGAATAGGACCTCTGTACTGTCCGCCACTTCTTTCGTAGTTGTTTTGTCAGTACGAATGTTTGGTCAGTTTGTGAATGTTGGGAAACGAGGGTAGGTGTATGTTGATAAGAGGGGTGCCCTCTTGTTCCAGGTGCTTGATGGCAATGGATTCGGGGGCACGTCGGTGGTAGTATTGGAGAAAAGCCTGGTGGTAGAGCGATCCCATCTGATTTTGTGCTTCATAGTTGTATGGTGTACAGCCACTCCATTTCCCCAAGACAAAAAGACTCGCACCTACGTGCCTTCGAATACATTGCCATGAAACACCTGGAACAAAAAAGTACCTCTCCTTTGAACATAGTCTTTGTCATTTCCCAATATCCACAATCTGGTTCATTGACAAGACAACTACGGTACAAACGAAGTGAAGGACAGTGGACAACTCTGATCCCAGTGGAGCACGTAGCGATCACTGGGCGATGGCAGCGTACCATTCAAAACCCTGTGGCATCCGCAACTGATGTGAAACTTGAGCCAACACACACTAAGTAGCAGCCTGATAAAGACGAATGGTTGTGGGCCACAAATTCAATCTGTGTACTGATATTCATCAAAAATTTGCATCACAATCATTAGCTGATTACATTTGAAATTTGTGTAAGAATTTGTATAGAATTTGGCCTTAGTATTTCTAAGTCAAAAAATCCGGTTATATTTTTAGACTTTTGTGGATCACGGTATCATAATGCCATTCATTTTGTGGTGAATGAACGATGCTCACAAAATCATCGTTTAGGTGATATACGGTTTTGTTCAGTAAAGTTAACGATTCCACTATCAGCAGAATCTAATACCCAACATTTTGAAATATCGTAAAATCACCCTACCATAATAGAAATACTTTTGAATAAACAAATGGAACATCTAATATGAGAGCTCACTGTCACTCACGAAAAAATTAACCAATGTTCAAGACTCTCAATCTCATAATGTCTAGAATCGTCACTTTTCTGTAAATTTTCGATCTGGAATATCGACAATAGCAGTGGTGATTTAATGACATCTTGTGGAATAAAATGTACACTAGTACCACCTATTAGACTAGATATGATTTAGTCCTCTTGAACCTTCGAGGAATAACGTGTGTTCCTCTTCATCAGAAGCTCCACAAACGACTACACTAAAAGCTCCACACTAAAAACTCTTTAAATCTCGTTACATGCTGCAGGCACAACAAAATTTGAACTCTTCTTACTTGCTCGCAGACCAGTGGTCAGTGATCAGTGGTCTGCGAGCAAGTGAGAAAAGAATAGTTTGAATTTTCAAACTCAATATCAACAACTCAAGTCAATATCAACAACTTCATCGGGCATATTTGACAAACTTAAAAGATCCTGGCTCACATATTGTCTCTCGTCTTTTGTATACGGCAGTCGTTGTTGCCCTAGCCTACTATGTATATCAGGCATTCTCCACTGCTGGAGCTGAAGCTCGTGGAGGTCATGCCTTAAACTTAATGGCTGTGGCTGAAGGGGCCTGAATACTCAAATGCTGCCTTGCTTCTGTCGTGTGTGCTTGGATCGCAAGTGACTCCAGTCCCCTCAGATGACAATTCAATGCTGTATTTGACTCGGTTAGTTGACGTTTTTGCCCACTTTGTGCTATGTGCTGTTGTCATGTGTAAAGTTTTCTTCCTTCTTCCATCAGCCATGTGGTGCCTTTTCCTGTTTCGCAACCTTTTCTCGTTTCACCCAGGCCCCTTCAGCCCCAGCCATCAAGTATCTAGTGAGGCATGACCTCAACAAGTGTCTGCTCCAGCAGTGGAGAGCGCCTGATAAATGTAGTAGTTTAAGGCAACGACTGCCGCATATGAAAAACGAGAGACTAAGATGTGAGCCAGGAACTTTTAAATTCGTCAAATACGCCTGTTGATTGATATGGACTATAAAAAATTTGTAGAACATAGGAGATTCTGGGCATTACGAGATTAAAGGTGCCCATTCACCGAATGACAAATTGCAGCGTCTACCATTATTTAGTTCTATGTAGCACTTGATTTCAACAAGCGAAGGAATAAGCAAAGAAATTTCTTTTTATACAACTAGCCACGTGCCTCCTAAATTATTGAATGTAAAGTTGATGCATCCACGTACGCCAGGGAGTAAGCGGTCAAGGTTAAGGATATCACTGTCACTAGATGGCACCCATCTAGCGGTTCAAAATCTGCATTTCAAAACAGTTGATATATAGAAAAAAGCACCCGTGGTTACGTTAGGCTTAACTTTACCACTTGCTCCCTGGTGCACATGGATGCACCAACTTTACTCTGAATAATTAAGGAAGCATGTGGCTTGTTTCATAAAAAGAAATGTATCTGTGTGCTCCTTCGCTCGTTGAAGGTAAGTGCTAGACAGAAATAGGTAGCGGTAAAGGCTATAGATGCTGCAGCACATCATTTGGTGGCAATCCCCTTTTAAGCGTCTTGAACGTTGATACATTTTTTCGCGATAAACACTTTTCAGTTTAATATTATTGCAGAACCAAGCAGACTGTAGGATCAATGTATGTTTGATGCAAGATCTGGTATACGCTTCAGTGATCAGATAGATCATAGATAAAGTACTGTTTGTTTAATACAGACGATACACTAGCCTTAGTTTCAAGGTTGTCTGAGGTGCAAGGGAGCATTTAAAAATATGCAGCGTTGGTATAAAAAATCTGTTAAACATTGATTAGAATAGGTTGGAAAGTGGTACATACTGTTCAGTCCGAAGCTCTTTATATATTCATACAAAGGTTTCAGTAAAAATGAAGAAGATTGGAACACTAGTTGATTATGTGGAAAGGTCATATTTTGACGAAAGTATTAGGACAAGTCCAACTAAAGAAGCATGGAGAAAGACCCCATGAAATAAATTCAGCGCATGCATTTTTACCAGTGATTCATAAAGAAGGCATTCAGTATACTGCGGATATGCAGTAGGTGTAGCCCTCGCAGCCCGATAAGACGGGGGGTTACCCGATGAGACGGGGGGGTACCCAAGGAGATGGGGGGACCCAAAGAGATAGGGGGACCCAAGGAGATGGGGATCCACGGCAACGAGCGGCCCAAGGAGACGGGGCACACGAGGAGACATGGGACCCAAGGACACACGGAGTAACCTAGACAAGGAGACGAGAAGCAATTCGCCAGGCTCCCAAGCTACAAGTTGTTCCATTTCAACTACTAGTGAGTTTAGATTAGTCGCGGTTTGAGGTTGCCACAGAATTGTCCTTTTTTGGGGAGTTAACTGCACAATGCGGTCTCTGTGGGGTTTATGTACTATCCGCCCTACGGGGCCTACAGTGATTATAGCTGTAAAATGTCTCTTAGAGCTCCATTGACTTGGGTGGGGGGGATAGAAATGTTAGTGGGCAACTACATTTGTTGCCCTTTCCCCATTGGTTAGGTTGTTTTGATGCCTTTTCCCCGTGGTTCTTGAACTTGAAGCAAAACCAAGGAGATGTTTAAGTTTGATAGGTTTGACTTGATCCAACCTTTAGGGTTTACCCATTGGTGTAGGGAGGGGTTTGGGGAATCAGCCCAGGCACTTTCGTCCTAGGCTGCCTCCTGGTGTTTCTTGTAGTCCCTGCGGATAGAATTTCTTCATTCTTGTTAATCATTGGCAATCTTAAGTGTCAATTGATTGACATTCGCCGACTACTTGAGTGGGTCTACGTGAGGCATTGGTTGCGACCAGGCCCAACCCAAAGGTTGCTGGCTCATAGCCAATAGCGGTTAAAAACAAAACTTTTAGTCCTTGATGCACTCTGCTGTTTTCATTGACTCTGCGAGTTAGAGGGAAGGGCTTTACCCAATGTGTAATTTCACTTTCGCATTAAAGAATTACATTTTCTTGAAGTTTGGTTTGGTTTTTTGCTGCTGAAAATATTTGTCCTTATTCCCCCTTCTCCCATTTTGATCCTGAAGCTTGCAATTTGTTGGCTGCGCTCGGCTTCAATCAAACATTCCGAAGCAAGAATGCTTATTACTAACCTTTACGATTCCTGGAATCAACTTGGATGTGTAGTTGAAAAGAGTTTTACATCTGTAAAATTAATCAAAGGGGACTTTTATTCCTTGAAACATGGCATATTTATGGCAATGTCAGTCCTGGTGGTGCCCTCTGATACCAACCCTGAATTAATTTTGTCAGCCTGATATAAGAGGGCTGGGACGACGCTACCCTAAAAGAGAGGTAGGCTGTAAATGAGTATCAGTCAACCATTCATGTCTGATAGTTTCTCCTTCGTGGAATGTACCACCTCCTCAAAAACTTCCAGCCTATGCCCCTGAATCAGAATCTGAACTGCAGGTGGCTCCCTGGTGTTTTGGTGAAAACCCACAATTTAAAAATAACCACAAGTGTAATGTAGGGATCGGCCGATATGACTTTTTACCGATACGATACCGATACTGATACCGATCATAATAAAAATGACGACTAAAAGTTTAAATTTCATACAATAAATGCAACTTCGGTTTCTGGTTTTGCATGGGTTCCAACTGTTGAGATTATTAAAAATGTTCTGCGCAGCAATAACAGCATTTTTACTTTTATTCCTATGGCTTCAGTACATTCATCTTCTCAGATTTTAGTTGGTTATTGTAAAACTTGGACTGTTGGAACTGTCATGTGCTAAATTTTATTACAAACTGAGCAAATCGCTTTGCTTTTTTCACTTGTTTATTGCTTTCGCCGCCCTTGGTGTCAGTTTTGCAGGGAAGACAGTTGCGTTTCTTTGCATAACAAATATCTGTATCGGAAGCCTTATAGTGGTCCGATACCGATATGGCAAAAATACCGATAAATACAGATTATACCGATAACAATATCGGACTATCTTGAGTGTAATGTGCTGGTGAACACATTTAAAAAATAATTTTTTTCACGTGAATGTCATCTGAAGCATAATGATGATTAAGCTAACGGTTGATACTAATTTTGAACAGGTTCGTTTAAAACGCTCATTCTCACAACAGGAATACAAATACTTTGTATTCGCGAATTTTCGACAGTCCTTAAAAAGTGTTGGAATACGCTTCGACTGTCTTCCTCGGGCATTGAGGAACACAGTCGAAGCGTATTCCAACACCTTTTAAGGACTGTCGAAAATTTGCGAATATGAAGTATTTGTATTCCTGTTGTGAGAATGAGCGTTTTAAACGAACCTGTTCAAAATTTTGTTGCGAACTCTCATAGTAGCAGACGACCGTTTCGTGTATTTAATAAGTTGATACTAAATATGTGCTTTTACTAAATTATTGGTTTTGGTGAACCACTGATAGTCCAAAAATTTAGTCCACTGCCAATTGTATGTGTGGCGGTGGTATGGCGACAGCCTTGCTCATCAACATTCCAAAAGCACAACTTACAAGTTAAAATAATAAATGATCATGGGTGTGTTGATATGGCAGTATCAGCAAAGGGCAATATTTAGATTATTTGATAGAAAATGTACATACAGGGCTATTGATATGAGTTGCTCCTCCCTCGGAGATACGTAATTTAAAACTAACTAGCAATACGTTGGAAGAAATCACCGTAGATACTCTTATTTTCATAAAGTCAAGATATCACTTCATATCTTCGCAAATTTTCGATGCTCAGTAGCCCTGGAGATGTAAATTCACAGGCGATCATCTTCTTCAGGCAGGCCACTTTAACTCAAATCATCGTCCAACGACTGCTCGTCGTCGACCGTTGGATGATGTTTTGAGTTTTAAGTGGGTTGCCTGTGAATTTATATCTCCAGGGCTACTGATCATCGAAAATTTGCGAAGATATGAAGGGATATCTTCACTTTATGAAAATAAGCGTGTCTACAGTGATTTCTTCAACGTATTGCAAGATGAATTTTCGTAGTAAGCGGTGTGACGTATCCAAAATTAACCTAGCTGTTCCGGACCTAACATAACGCCAGTCTAGTAGGAAGCCTTGTTGTCAGACTGCCCTGTTGATTGTTGCATTGGCTATTGTTTCCGTTGTGGCGCAGAGTTTGTTGGCCCGTAGTTTTCCGGCAAGCACATCATAATAATTTGTTTTACTGACTACTACTATGTTATTGATACTATCCTTCACATGGCCTGCTGCTCGCCTTTTTTTGCCACAGTGCAAAGAATGAACACGCTCCTCTATTTTTATTCCTGCCGTGAAAAGAATGAAACTGTTCGCCCTTTGCTGCATTTGGATTGGCCGTCATAATGATTGCCAATTGCTGTTCTCATCCTCCTTTTGCCTATGCGAATTTTATAATACGTAGTACCGTAGTTCCAGTAAGATAGTCGTTTTGTGCCAGCTACAATAATGTGTAGAAGTACCAAAAGTAAATAATTTGCTAAAAATGCTTTTAGAGCTGAATCGTGATCCCAGATTTTGAGAAACCTTTTCCTTGTGAAAGTATTTGTAGCAGCCGAGTATTAAATTGACGAAAATCTTGATTCGTAAATACCCTAATAAGCATTTAAACAGCGTAACGCAACATTAAATATTGCCCCCCCCCTCCCCCTTGGTAGTTGGATATTGGTGAAAATTCTGGCTTTTTCGTATGGACGGCTTTTCATCTAATCTAAGCTCTGCAGACGTTGTTTATAACTTCCTGGTTGGTCCTTTGATAAAAGAAAGTTAGCTCTCACCCTTCGTTTAATCAGTGACCTGCATTTTTATAGCCACTTCAGTTGATGGTTACTGCTAAAAGCGGCTTTCAACATTGAGGCACTGCTTCAGCATTTTTGACAGACATTATCCGTGAAATGAGCCTTTCTTGTTCAGTTTGTGTAATTTATTTTTTCGAGTCTGTTCAAAACACTAAGCCAGTTATGTTACCAGAAAAGCATTTCTTTTAATGTTCCAGGACCATGTTTTTTTTCCAGTCTTGAGTGTTTCAGGCTAGTTAACTGATAACTTGTTATTGGCATCAGCACCTGACAGCTGTTGTAAATCTAATGGCTAATTTATTTAATTGCTTCACCCACAAGGTGTGCTCTTGGCTTTGAGACAAATCCTCACACACTCAAATGGGCTTAGTTTGATTTGATACGCCGGAGTTTGGTTCTAGAAAATCACCAGAATGTCCTGTGGTTCATGATTTTGAAAAGCCATAATTTTTGGCACTGTATTTGGCTCTTTGTTCACTGCATACGTAAGTAAAACCTGAGGAACAACCTTGCATTAATAACGGACAAAAACCTACATGAACCCTATCACATGTGTTATGGAATGTGTTACGCGAGCTTGCTGTTGCGTGTTACTCTTGATCTGGTAATCAGGTATGATCAGGTAATATTTAATGTCACATTGTTATTTGAACAGGTTCGTTTAAAACGCTCATTCTCACAAAAAGCATACGCCACTCATTTTGTGAGAATGAGCGTTTTAAACGAACCTGTTCAAAGTTTCTTGGAGAACTCTCATAGTAGACTACCGTTTCGTGTATTTAATCACATTGGTATTGTACTTATTACGGGTTGATTGCAAAAATCATGATTTATTATAAGGGGAAAAAATGGTTATAGCCGCGGCCGCGGGTATGTATGATTGAAGTCCTCCCTCCAGCAAAACTAAAAGAATTTCTCCGTTCCTATTCAGTATTTTCCTACAAAACTTGGCCTAATAGTAGATGGGTACGGAAGGTACATTTATACCAAACGTTAAGAAATTCTGTGCAAGAGTAAAGGTAGGGAGCCACACGTAAATTGAAGACTCTTCACTTGTTGTTGTTTTTCTTGTTCCATCGTTTCAGAAAAAAACTACTACACCTACCTAGAACCTAAAACATAATCTAAACCAGAAATTTCCTGGTCCTTCATCCTCAAAGAGACCACTTTTTCAATTGGTCGAACCATTCCATCAGTTTTATTGTTTTACATTGTTTTAACCATTGAAATAGGGGAAAATGCCAATCAGCAAATGCCAGGTCCATGCTTCGTGCACGTGTTGTCTTCGTTTTGTCTTTGTCTAGCATCTCATTCGGTGTAGCCTACCTATTTCATTGCTTAGACTCATTCAAGCTTGTGGAATGTACATGTTGCTGGGTTTTCAATTTGTGGGTTAATCTGTCTTATTTTAATTATCGTGTCCAATTCGTACAAACCTCCATTAAATAAAACCGGCAGTTTAAGAAAGCTCAGCACCTCGGCTAAAGATATGCAATACCACCATGTAGGATGAGCGTAGAAATTGATAATGTGTGCAATGCTCTATTATTATATTGTCGTGCAACTTGTAATTATTGGATGTGGAAAGCATAATGGAACAACATTGAGAAATTGGTTTTAGGTATGCATACAGTATGTTATGGTTCAGTCTTCTACAGATTTGACACTGTGGGTGCCATCTTATTACACATACAGCTGTTTTATGTTAGCAAACGGTGTTCTTTTCCGCTCTTATGTTAGCAAGCCCTAATTGCAATATTGGAAAAAGCAGAACTTTTGCTGAGAATTTAATACCAAACTAATAAATAAAGATTTGGTTAAAGATTACTTGCATGGCACGTTCAATTCCTCATCAATTTATTTACCCCCAGAGTGTAATTAATTGAAACCTGACCTGATACCATTTTTTTTTAACGTTTTGTTGTCAAGGATGTATCGGTGCAACTTTACACGTAGGCTGTGATGGGAGCATAAACCTATTTTAAAAAGCTGTTGAAAAGCTGATGCTGTATCCGCACAAACTAAGAAATGAAAAGCTGATACATATAGGAGTCGCGTTAGTAACTTCGTTGAGATGTAAAACCAGAAAAACTGACGTAAAGCTAGTTTTGCTGTTGAAGTAGACAATTGGTGAGGAAAGGAGGTGGTGCGGACACTACACAAATTAAGTGCTGGATCGGCTCATACTGGCACAGGTTGAAAAATCCACTCAACCCTTGTTACAAACACTGGTCAGAACCATTGTTACACAAGCTTCCGTAACCTCGTAACGTGGTTACAGGGATGTTTGAGGGACGCGAGGGATCGTCAAAGAAGAAAATTGGACATTAAAATGGTAGATGGGCAGCTTCGGGCCAAAAATTAAGAGTTGTTCACTTTGTGTGAAAAGCATGAAATTTGGTATGGATGCAAATGAAGGGTAACTGGGAAAAGAATATCTATGATAGGAAATAGCAAGTTCAAAAAGTGTTCAGAGGGGAGGGGTTGATCCTCCTCCCCTCCAAAAAAAAAAGCTTATTTTTTTGGCTGTAACTCCTTAACCGTCAAGAAAACAAAAGCATAAAGTGAAACAAAAACGTTTAGTACGCAATTCTGGACAGGAAAGGTGATGTACATCTTTTACATAAAACTAACCATTGAACCCCAAAATCTTGTTTCAAATGTATCACCCTTAATTCGTGCAAGCAACTAAAAAGGAGCATTTGCGCGAATTAGGGTGACATTCTTGAAATACGATTCTTGGGTTCAATGGTTGGTTTTACATAGAATATGAGTATCGCCTTTCCTGTCCAGAATTGTGTGCTGAACGTTTCTTTTCACATTATGCTTTTGATTTGTTGACTGTTAAGGAGTTTCACACTAAATTTCTTGCTTTTCATCGAAAGTGAACAATTCAAGTGCTAAGCCACCTTACTATAGGTAAAATAGGTACGGCACTGAGACGCTCTAGTTTGGTTACTGCTGGAACGCTCTAGTTTGGTTACTGCTGGAACGCTTTAGTTTGGTTACTGCTGGGATGATTTAGGTTGGTTACTGGGATGCCATGGAACATCATTTTTCATACATAACACAATTATCCAAGGAAATAAAAAAAAAATTATCTTCGGTAAATGGTTTACCATTAGAGTAAATTTTCCTTCAAATAAGTTAACGTTAATGTGCCAGCTGAAGCCTTCCCACCTTGTCCACTACCTTCAAAATTGACAAATATTGTTAGCAACCAAGTTAGCAGTTTTCTCCTGCCAAGCCCTCCCCCACACCACCACCACCACCACGTAAAGGGGTTAACATTATTCTGTTTGCCATTTCCCTGGAGGGTTGTGGGTGAAATGGCCAGCTGTGAGTTGATCCCTGTAAAACCAGTGAGCCATAATGGCCTAGTCTATTGTTTGTGGTTAAATCGATACTAGCCATTCGTGGTCAACTTCGATATTAAATTATGCAAATTTAATTTTAGCCTGAGCTGCGTCACATTAAAAGAGGGTGTACACTGTGCAGGTTTTTTTTTTTCTTCTTTAGTCTGCCATCCAGTCTGATACAAAGCAAGATAGAGATCAGTGGGGCGGGTTTGTATTGTGCCAAAGGTGCAAATTTAATCCAGTTTTGCTGCGCACACACTTTAATTTTTCGAAACTTTGTGTTGCCAAAGAAGTAGCTGCAACTGCTATTATGAATGAAATGTTCCAAACTTTTTTATTACTCCTTTTTTATGGCGTGGGCGTATGAGGGGTAATTGTAATAATTATTCTCAGCAGCCATTGTGCTACTTGCGGCCGTATAGGGGAATGAAGGCTAATGTGATTCCTTATATCCTGTTTTGAATATGGCAATTCATAGTAGTGCTTTGTATTTAAAAGTTTAATGTATTCAATTCAGGTCTGAAGAAAGGCTAGTCGCCTATAGGGTATGTGTTAGCTTCCTCAAGTTGTATAAAAATTGTTTGTTTATTCATACGCAGTGGAACATTTGATGTCAGGAAAGGCAAGCTCTAAGCTTTTGTGCATGTTGCTTTCAAACACATGATCTTGAATTTCATGTGTTTGAAAAATATAGCCGGTTGTTGATGATCCGTTATTGTAGTAGGTTATCCGACTTTCAAATTTTGATCGATCGTGTGTTCTCTTTTTCAAGTTATATTTATTAAAATATTATATGCAGTCTCAAAACTTTTCCTTGGAAATAAGTTTTTGTGTACATTATTTTACTTGGTGATTTTTTTTTTAAAATTAATAATTGTTAAATTTTGCGCTAGGTTAACGCAGTTTGTCCCAAAAAATTTCTTGGTGCAGCATTTCAAAGCATTTTTTTTTTCCTGGGTAAATGGTGAAGGTTTCCCATCTTTCTGCTGTTTTAAAGTTACTGTAGTTGGTGGCAATGTAAGTACTCGAGACTAATCAGCCAGGGTAGAATGCAGATCGTTAAATAAAAAGTTGAGCCAACTAGCATTATGTTATTAGTGTAAGTCATTTATTTTAAGTTCATAAAATGATTATTGGTTGATTGAGCAATGTCGAATACTCAGCTGAATTTGGATTTTGAGTGCCTCTGGGTTTGTGTCTGTATTAGTCTGTTTGGGAAAAGGTAATATTCACAAATTTTGTTCTGGTTTGGCTGAAATTTCATTACAAGTGGTACATGAAAGTTTTAAAAGAGTTCAAAGATGAAATTTCTACCTCATATAATTTCGGAGATATTTGGGATTTCCGTTGGATGGCCAACCGATTTTTGTTGAGCGGTAAGGGAGCCCGATCTACAATGCTAGTAGCCTTGAGCACTACAGGAACACTTTTGAAGAGCATATGGTTTTATTGTTGGATTCGTTCACTTGCATCGGTGTGCTTGCAGTGCACTATTATAGTGTACATTCGGGTTTTCCTTTGGATGGCCAAGCCTATTTTTGTAGTAAGGGAGCCCGATCTACAAGGCTAGTGGCCTTGAGCACTGCACGAACAACACTTGGCTTTATTGTTGGATTCGTTAGCTTGCTGTGTGCTGTTATAGTGTACTTTCGGGTTTTCTGTTGCATGACCAAACCTAATTTTGTAGTAGAGGTAAGGGAGCCCGCTCTACAAGGCTAGTGGCCGAGCACTACACGAATAACACTTTGTTTCAGTGTTGGATTCGTTAGCTTGCATTGTTGTACTTGCTGTGTTATATTATAGTGTATATTCGGGTTTTTCATTGGCTGACCAAGCCTATTTTTGTAGTAGCGGTATGGGAACCCAATCCGCAAAGCTAGTGGCCTTGAGCACTACATGAACAACACTTGCCTCGGTGTGTCTGCAGTGTACTATTATAGCGTACGTTCAAGGCGTTCCGTTGGATGGTCAAGACTATTTTTGGAGTAGTTGAAAGGGAGCCCGATCTACAAGGCTAGTGGCCTTGAGCACTACATAAGCAACACTTGCTTTTATTGTTGGGTTTCCTTCTTTTGCACCAGTGTGCTTGCAGTGTTTAATGTACTACAACAGGGGTCCCGAAACTTTTTGAACTGAGGGCCATATACACAGTTGCGTAGGTTTTGCGGGCCGGATTTTTCCTCGCATGGTCCTAGTGGGCTGCAGCGGTGTCCATTCTCTCCCCCCCCCCCTCCCATGTAGTAATAGTAAGGAGTGACCTTACTCCAATACCAAACACTGGTTATGTTGTGTTTTTGTAAATTAAGCTTAGTATTTTTCCACCCTTCGCAAAGTTACAGTTTCGTCCTCAATAAACTCCCATCCCCCACTGTTTCGGCAAATTATCGATATTGAGTTTTAAAAATGAAAACTCCAACACGAAGTAATGCATGCAGATGCTCATCAGCCATTTCCGAACGAAGTCGAGATATTCCTAGTTTCGAAAAAGTAATCTTTGCTTCACGCAGGTGAAAAGAAAATATATCTTCAAAACGATAAACAACTGAAACATCGCACATAGGGAAAATAAAGCACGGGCTGGACAAAAGCGCTTTGCGGGCCGCATCTGATCCCCTGGCCGTAGTTTGGAGACCCCTGTACTATAACATCTTTCGCTTGGCTGAGTAATAGACATCTTCGGAACTCTACCATTGTAAAGGTAGTTTGAAATAACCCAATCTGGAAAACGTGCACAAGAAATCAAGCGAGCCATGCACAAGTAAGTCTCCACCACCTTTATGCCATTTTGTTTCATTCGAGTAACACGACTGAAACCCACTGAATTAGGTCGTTCCAATAAAACTTGTATACGTAAAGATGGCTTACTGTACTACGTTTTTTTGTACATGTTTTCACTGTTGTTTCATTTCCGACTTTATCTTTATAACAATTACCTACTGCGATTTGCAGAGTTATCTCACAAAATATTACTTTTCTACCCTTATCTATTTCTTTTGCTTCTTTAAAATTGCCGTTGAATTGTATGTCGTCATAGCCAGTAAGGCCAGAAATAGGATAATTTGTAGTTGTTAGCAAACATCCGGTTATTGAAATGCTGCAATTTCTCCTTTTACCAGAAAGTCACGTTCACTCTTTTATAACCATCAAATTGTATCTTCAAATGATACCTTGCAACACACGATAGTGATTTTGAAAATTTCGTTTATGGTTCGAGTTTTGTTTGTTCTGTGTAGTTATCGTAAACATAGTTGGAAACTAAAACTTTTACCATGCTTTAAAGTTGTTTGTTTTGCTGGAGGCTCTTTTCTTCCTGAAGGTTTTTGTGGGAGTATAGGGAGCAATATCAGAGAAAATTGAACTAAAATTGAGTTACCCACGTCTGACCGAGCAGTTAGTTTTTTTTTCCTTTTTTTGGCTTACTGTAGTAATCTGCTTCATGCGTCTGTTCACAAAAAAAAATTTGAAAAAAAATTTCCGAGGGCTCTTAGCGTTTTCTTCAGCCTTGACCTTAAGAAATCATAATTTTTTTTGTCCTTAAAATACTCTTCACTGTTGAAGCCCCTCTCCCTCTTCCTTTTTGAGAGAATTTAGGCTAAACCGTTTCAACTGTTATTTATAATTCTGCTAGTCTGGCAGAAACTGTTGAGTTTCTTTGGCCAAATGCTTAAAACGAGCATTTCAGTGAGAACTTGTTGGTTTAAAAAGTTGACATTCTCTTCTGCATTTAGTGAGTTTAGGGAAAAATCATGAAGTTGACATAATGGTTGAATTTATCTTAGGAATTGTCTTCAACCTTTATAGCCCAGTCATTTTAGGTTTAAACATGGGATTAATTCAAAGAAAGCTGAAAGTTGTCAAATAAGTAGCTACCAATGGTGTATTTAACATGCTAAAAGTCCCCAGGGCTAAGACGCTTGCTTCCTCCGGTACAATGGAAAAAGGGCTAAGTGACGGAGTCTGTTTTCATTGGTCTGATGATTTTATTGGGAGTTTTCGATGGTGTTTTGTTCTTACAATCTCTCATGCACAGGAAGCTGTACCTTTTTCTGTAAACAAATATACCAACAGGCTTTTATAAAATGTTTATTACAAGTTGTATGTTTTTTTCGTAAAAATCTAGCAATTGTAATATGTCAAACAAACGTAGGAAATCAAACGAAATAAAGTGTGCAGACAAAAAAGTTGCACTTACGAGGCCTAAAATTTTAACAAATTAATAGAATTCGCCTAAAGAAAATGGACTATAAATGCAAACAGTTTTTACGAAAAGCATGAAATTTGGTATGGATGCGCATGAAGGGTAACTGGAAAAAATAGCTATGATAGCAAGCTCATAGGAGCTGAGTTACCCCCCAAAACGGTTTTTTGGCTGTAACTCCTTAACCGTCAACAAATTAAATAATGTGAAGCAAAAACGTTCAAAACCCCATTGGCCCCCCCCCCCCCCCAGCCAAACTTTTTTGGGGGCTGTAACAAATCAAATCAAAAGGATAATGTAAAGCAAGAACATTCAGCACACAATCACGAACTGGAAAAGTGATATACATTTCTTATGGAAAAGCAACTATTGAACCCCAAAATCATAAAATATACCACCCTTAATTTAATTCGCGTGAATGCTCCTTTTTTCACGTGGTTGTTAGTGATTTTCGTATTCAATACGATCTTGCAATCTCTCTATATCCCGAAATGGAAGTGCTTAGAATTTTCTAAAAGGTGAGAATAGTTTCTTTCCATCAATCCTAACCGAAATTGTTTAACCTAGATAGGGGACCGTCCTATCCCCATTGAAAGGTGAAGTGGTAATGGCGTAGCGGTGAAAGCATGTTGATTTTGGAATTCAAAATACTCTTGCTAGCCCTCTTGCTCAGTATTTTCTGAAAGGTGGGACTCTATTCTTTCCATCAATCCTAACCGAAATTGTTTAGCTTAGATGCAAATATAAATATGAGCATCACAATGGCTCTTTAAATAGGGGTAGGACGGCTCCTACCTAAGATAAACAATTCTTGTTAAGATAGATGGAAAGAATAGATCACCACCTTTCAGAATATCCTAGGCATGTCCATTTCGAGCTATTAGAGGGCTCGCAAGAGCCTTGTGAATTCGAAAATACGTAAACGCTTTTTCCACTACGTCATTACATCTTCACCTTTAAATGGGTGTAGGACTGTCCCCATCTCAGTAAAGCAATTTCGGTTAGGATTAATGGAAAGAATAGGTCCCCACCTTTCAGAAAATCATAAGTATGTCTATTTAGGGCTATTAGAGGGCTCGGAAGAGCAATTTGAATTCAAAATAACCACAAGCTTTCGCCACTATCTCTTCACCTTTAAATGTGCGAAGGACGGTCATAAGCTAATCAATTTCTGCTAGGATTGATGGAACGAATAGATCCCCATCTTTCATAAAATCCTAAGCATATCCATTTCAGGGGCTCGCAAGAGTAATTTGAACACAAAAATCAGTATTGCAACAGTGAAAAAAAGGAGCATTCGAGCGAATTAATGGTGATGTACGATATTGAGGGTTTTTTTTTTATCATACAAGATGTATATTACCTTTCCTGTTTAGAATTGCGTGCTGACAATTTTTGATTTACATTATGCTGTTGATTTGTTGACAGTTAAGGAGTTAAAGCCAAAAAACCGTTTTGGGTGGGAGGGGGGGGGGGTTCGAACTTGCTATCACAGCTATTTTTTCCCCCATTTACCCTTTATGTGCATCCATACCAAGTTTCATGCCTTCACAGTAAGTGAACAATTCAACTCTAGCCACCCTACTGCATGTATGGATGACATCTTACTTACGCCCTTTTTCCAACGTACCGGAGGAAGCAAGCGTCTTAGCCCAGGGGACTTTTAGTATGTTTCATACCCCATTGGTAGCTACTTACGTGCCAACTTTCAGCTTTCTTTGAATTAAACCCATGTTTTAGCTAAATTTAACCTAAAATGACTGGGCTATTAATTGAACGAGTGAGAAAAGCGAACGAGGTTCCATTTTAACTTAACATTTTAGCTTTGTGTTCCGCAGTTACGGCAAAACTTACGAAAGTATTCAAATGAAATTTGGTTGGAGTATCCAATTAGTTGATAAATGTCTGAATGGCGTTTGCACTTGATTTTGTGATGAAATGTTTATTTTTTTTATGGGGTGGGGGAGGGGCAATTCGAGGTAAGAGCGCTGGGCAGGAATATCGGTGAAGTGGTTGCTACAAATATTAAGAACTAGAGGAAGCCCATGCTACGCACGGGGGCTGGTTATGAAATCCAGGGGCTCACCGTTTAAAGAATGTGCACGCTGAACCCTCTTTGCATGAAACAATTTTTCTGTGGGAAGTAATTAAATAAACATTCGTAGAACAAAGTTGAAACGTTTAGCACGGGTGCTTTGGCACGGCTGGTGTTAGATGCAACATTTCCTATATTCTGGATGTTTCTCGATGTTTCTTCCCAATTCCCACTCCCAACTTCCCAGTCCCCACTCCCATTTTCACACACACTGCTAAGTCAAGTTAAGTTTCTTGAATGCAATTTTGCGTTCACTCGGCGACAAACGCTGATTTTCGTTCGCTTCGCTCACTCAATCAGCGCATCCCATGGGTCAAATCACTGGATGCACCGTTTTAAAAACTGACATGCTCAAGCATATTTCCCGGGCACAATGCAGCCGGGACCCGTTTGCGCGGAGCTCAGTTCTGAAAGTCTTCATCTGAGAATTAAATAAGCACGGATGCTTTGGCATTTTTCTTTTCTGGGAGAGGAAGGAAGTAAATGAGGTGGCCTATGGTGGACTAACAATGGCTTATTATTGTTTTGTTTTGACTTACAGAGGTTTGATTGTTGACGGCTACTTTGCAAGATAGCGATGCTCAGCCTCGTGCTCAGCAGTGATTGTTGTCCACTTTGAAACAATTCAACTCAGCTGTGAAAGCCTTCATCTGCGAATTAAATAAGCCATTGCATCGTTTCCATCTGCCAATTAGGCCTCGAAATTAACAACGCAGCTTAGTCCGATTTAAAACTATACGCATTTAGCTGAAATACGGATTCTTTCATTTTACCTATCAACAATCAACGGTTTGGACGAGAGTTTCAATCGATAGCACGTGCACCATGAATTGTTAGGCACTGTAGCAAAGACTTTACACGCGCACGAAAACAATGAAAAGCGATTAAAGTGATTGTCTGGCCTTACTGCCTTTTTTCTTATCAGCTCAGCCGGCATCCAGAATTATTATGTCGATTTTAAATTTTCTTCTTGAGGGCATGGGCGAAAGAGATTCACCAAACTGTTTAGCAAAAAAAAAAAAACATGGTTTGCATGTTTTTTAATATGTAGTATTGTTCTTAATAGTGGTTGCTCATTAATTTGTGTGATGCCTTATGAATTACGAATATTTGATTAAAAAAAAAAACCTGGAATCACGTATCCAATTTTACTGATTTATGACCTTGAAAATTCTAAAAGGGACATAAAAAAGAAAAGCATATAGACAATTAGACAGGGAGAAACCAGCACAGGACGAGAAGCTCCTCTACGCTGCTTCGCACAGTATCTCAGTCACTAAAACAAATCATTGGTATGTTACTTAAAATTCCGAAAACGTGACATTTTGAGAGAACTCCTTTTTTCTGATAGCTAGAACTATTGTGTGGACACGTTAGAGCAAATCCGTAACATGCATTGCTGGTCACATCCAGTTTGGTTAGTGTGTCGGTGGGCTGTATTTACGTTCCAAATTTGTCAATTTCGAAAAGGTAAAAGTCTAAAAGAAAATCTGGTTGATTTCATCACCAGGATGACTTGGCAGATTCCAAGCTTCAAGGCAAACGGTGCTACTTAAAATTAGAAAATATTCCTTCAATGACAATACATTCTGGAAATCCACTTATGCATTTATCAATATTGTGAGAGGCAGAGAGAAATTAAAACAACTTCTAACTAATAATATTAACTTATTGGAAAATGTCTGATAATTTATTAAATGGACAGTGTGTGTGTGTTTGTGTGTTCGTCTGCAAAAGGAAACTTCGAAATTGTGTTCTGATTTCGTTCTCATTTCGTAAAACGGTAGATGTTTGAAATGAATTGGAGTTGTATGATTAACATTGCACTAAATAAGCGTTCGGCCATCTGCCCCAGCTGCCGATACTGTTCATGTGCATGAAGACGTAAATTGCAAAACAACAAACAGTCCAAAATCAACAAGTGCCTTGCGTGTTAGTTTCCATTCCCTCACCTTTTAAACCGTGTTCAATAATTCAAGATTAGTTAAAGTTACCTTAGTTAACGTCAATTGTGATCTTTCCATTTCACAGGCAAAACTAAACAAAACAAAATGTCCAAACCCAAACAAAACTTATTTAATTAAAACTGTTAGTGTGTTCTGAATCCTCGTTCGAAAATTTGAACCCAAGTTGTAGGGGATTTGAATGCTAGCAATGGTAATAAGTTTTGATGTCGATGTTTATGACAAAATTATTTAAAAAAAAACTTCTGGAATAAAAAATGAATAACTGAATCAAGATTATGAGGGGAAATAATTAGAAACGAGTATTATGACAAGACTTGTGTCCGTACAATTGTGGTGCTAAAGTGGTAATACTACTAAAGGTCACTTGAAACAATAAAGTATGTGATGATAGCTTTATGTATTGCATTACTGCGTATGTATAGTAAAACGTTAAGTACCTGTCTTTATTTTCTGCAGGTGCAACTTCCACACACAAAAAAAGTAGCTCGCATTAGTTGCAGGTTATAACATTATAGGTCTAGTGTTGAAAACCTGTTGTGTGGAAGGTGTGAGTATAGCCGGTGGGTAAAACGTAAGGAAGAAAGGGTCAAAGTAAATTTACAGCCAAGTCAGTCAGTAGGTGGGTAGGTTGGGTGGTGGGGGGAAACGTTTTTAATAGTCTGGACCTAGAAGTTAAATTGCAACCTGAAGCATTGGGTCAAAAAGATCAAAGTGGCCTGGTATGGTATAAATCATGAACCCTTCCTCCCTTCCCGTGGATGTGGAGTGAGGCCCTTTGGGGGTGCTCAGGGGTCTGTTCCCTATTTTGCTGACAGATGGTATACAGACCTGGACGGGGCACAGACCAGAGAACAAATTGGTTAACATTGAGGTTAATGTACATCCGGGTAAAAATGGTAAACAAAAGCTGGAAATGGACGTAAAGTAAAGGCCGACTCAGACGAGGCGATGTACAGGCGACAGCGACGGGATGGAAGGGGAGAATTTTATGACCCTTGCAAAGACCGCGCACCCCACATGACCCCTCACACGAGGCAACGAGAAAGAGAACTGAGGTAGCAACAAAATAGGCCACCTGTCAATCATCCTGCAGTTTTTCAAGTGTTTGCAGTTTTAACTAAATACCAATCGTACTTTATGTTTGTAATTATTATCACTTTACAGTCACTTTATTTAGAATTTTATATTGACGAACTTTGGCAGTATTATGTTCATATTACTAATTTAATTAAAAAATAAAACAAATCAGTATACTATATTTTATTCATATACTAAGACGAATGTTACTCATAAACACGTACACGATGGAAATTTTGTTAATAAAAGCTAAATGTGTTGTCAAGTATTTACAAAGAAGTGACGTTTCTGCTTAAAGAACAAAACCGTTATCACAGGTATGTCGTAGGTTTTGTTTGAAACTCGTTTAATAACGGTTTTTTTCTTTAAATCAAAACGTCGTGGTTTAAAAAAATTCAAGATAAATGTTGGGCAACAAGAATGTAAAGCTTTTGGATAGAATCGAATTTACGATATGGCATTTAAATTTATGTCCAGGCGAACGACTTACTACTCAGTAGATCGGAAAAATTCTACAATAAAATTTCACGCATGCTGTTTGAAAATGGTTTAAACTACCGAAATTAAAGACATTTTAAATGAACAGAAGACCTAAATATAAAGAGGTTACGACACTACGTCGTAACAATTAAGAACTATTTTGAATTGAAGTTAAACAACAGAAAACAAAAAATAAAATCAACCTTACATTGCATTTTTGTAAACTACCTTTGTGGAGAAATACGTAAGGGAAAATGATAATGAAATTTTACACTGTTAATAATTGCAAAAAAAATTAATGAAAGAATTAAAAATATTAAATCACAGATAATTTGTTATATTGTTGTTTTTATAATTGTCTTTGTCTTCAATCCTGCAATTATGAATTTGTACAAATTTTTTCACTTGTAAAAATAAGTTGATTTTAGTTAGCACATACAATCATTTTAACGCGATTCGTAAAACCTATTTTTCAACTACAAAAAAAAAACCTTTTCAATTTAGAAGTTTTGTTGTTGCACGTAACCGTAGTATTTTTTAGCGGCTTTAACACACTTAGAAATTACTATTAAATTTTTAAAGTTTAAAAAAATGTTTGCTCTGTGGGGTTTATGTTCTCGGGTTTTGGTTTCCAGATTTACCAAGCTGGCAAAGTTCCTGCCATTCTGTGCTGGCTAGGGTAGTGTGAGAGGCTGCCATATTCCTTCATTGGCTGTGATATCTAATAATGCCTGTTCTGGATATTATCTCGGTTCGGTCCCCTGTGGTGATCGCAGGTTGCACGGTTCGCATCACCAGGTTTGCCCCTACCTTTCAAAATCGTCTACAAGGTTCAAAATGCAGCCGGTTGGTTCATCTAAACGAGTTTATTTTGCTTCAGATTCCAAAAATTGATTAAAAATAAATTAGTTATGTAACTTGCACTTAAAACTGTTTCCTGTTGATTACTTTCTTTCTATCTATTTGAATGAATTTTTAATTGCACTTAAAGGTACATTCCACCCGGTTGGCTTTCCAGTTTGCCTCACTTTTGCAATATTACTTCAAAGCGTATATGTATGTTGCAAAGGCATTCATTTTCCTATTTTTTACCTCGTGTGAAACGGTTTTGTTACATTTAGTCTAAACCATGTAAATGCTGCAAAAGCTATTTCACGCAGGATGCTCATATATAACGAGAAGATATGTCCTTTTAACTTCATCCCACATTGTGCAATGCCGTTATTTTTAAGCTGTTAAGAATGTTATATTGTGATTAACAGGCAGTGTTATTTATTAAAGTAACTAAGTTTGTTTTCAGCATTTAATTTTTCTTTTTTCTTGAGTTTTTTAATAGAAAGAATTTAGGATATCTGCAAGTCAGTGATGCTGAGATAATTTTACTAGTTCGTCTTCAATCAAATGTAAATGATAATGAATAATCAGTAAACAGTTTTAGCTCAAAGAGAAAAAAAATCCTGTTAGCCACTAATCTTTAAACTAGTTTCTAGGATGCACAATATAATTGGTATTTTATTATTTTTAAACAGTAGATTGTTTTAATAACTTTCGTAACTTAAGTTAAAATTTCTTGTATCAACTCGGTCACTATCAGTCGTAGGTTGGTACCATTCGGCACAATTATCACTTGTTGTTTCGACACTGATTGCCGATTAATCAAGAAATTGAAAAGAAATCGATATCAACATTACTTTTCATAGTTTTTAAGTTTGTGTCATCAATTCGTAGTATTTTACAATTTTTATTAACAAATTTTTTTAAACTTTTATCACGGGAACTTGGCTTTTTAAAAATAAATAAAGAAAGCAACAGGAATGACCTTTGCCACGTGCCTTGGACGTTCTGATTGGTTGTTTTCTCCCCCCTTTTGCTAAACTCCTCCCAGATCGCCAGGTCGTCGCCTGAAAAATAGAGACATGTTCGATCTGCAAGCGACCATCGCCTGCTCGTCGAACGCTCGTCGAATGGTCCCTCACACGAGGGGACGGTCGCGCTCTTCGTCGCTTGGGTCATAACAATTTTTCCTCGGGCACGTCGCTTGCTCATTAGTTGCCAGTGCATCGCCTCGTCTGAGTCGGCCTTAAACCAAGTAAAACGTAAAACCAGTATCGGATGTAAATTTGACAAACCTTAGTGTTGGAACCTGTGAGAAAGAGGGAGGAGATTAGTACAGCGGTTTGATTTATTTCAGCCCCCATCTCGTGGTAAAATGTATAGGTTCCATTGTTAGACAGTCCAGATGCAGCAGAGTTTTGAATACACAAAATGGCAGCAAGGCCATCAGTACAGAAATCCAACAATTTGCCGAGTTAGAAATACAAAAAAGAGAGGGAACTGGTTGTAACCTGTTAATTCTCTAGTGAACTGCTAGCTAGTTGGTAGCCCATGTAAGGATGGCATGTGCTTGGAAAATAGTCTCCAGTCACGTTCACCCACTCCGTACCCCTCTTCCCCCCAATTACCCCCTTTGTCTCAACTCCCTCTTGGGGTGGACAACATTCTTAACTACGTGTGGGAGGACGGATGGGTCTTAATGAATTCCATTCACGTTGTCTGTCATTTTTCCAATTGAATTATCCCTCGTGGATTTCCTCTATCTCAGTTGGCATTGTACTTCTTCTTCGTGGTTTCCAATGATGTTATGAGATGGGGCTCGTGTTCCTTTGTTAAGTGCAAGCTAGTAGACGATCGCGAGCAATTATATCGTCCCGTTTTGATTGGTTAAAGCAGATGACTTAGGAACACAACAGCCAATCAGAGTTTGCTGTGCTATTAAGTCCTCACTTGCTTGCGGTATTAATAATATAGATCATTGTGGTGACCTTAACAAAACAATGTTACGAACGCTTTGGAGGAACTAGTCATTATTTATTTAGGGGGTGGAGACTGGGAGTGAGAACTGGGGGGACATAAAGTTTGGAAAACCTGTCTTGGACGAGGGAGGGAAATGTGGGGAAAAAACTGAGCAAACTGTTAATGAGAGTGTAAAAACAATTTCCCTGTCTCTAGCAGTTTGAACTGAAAATAAATAAATAAACTTCTGTCATAGCATCCAGGAACTGCAGCATCGGGGGAGGGGCTGTGAAGGTTTAGATATTGTCGACCAGACTGTGACGACTGGAAGACCTCAATTCGTGATACTTGTTTAGATGGGTAGGGGAAACCTTCAGTGGCGGTCCCTCTGGGTAGCCAGAGCCTGCATAAAATTCTAATCGAGTCCTGTACTCTTGATTAACATCATTATAGTTCATCTACTTTTTTAATTTTACAATTAATTTTACAATTCCTATTAAATCTTGTTCATCTGCAATTATTTTTCTTATGCTGATATCAACTTTTCCACGAAAGGCAGAATTTTTTTAACTAACGACAAGGGATTAGTTTTCCTGCCTTGCATAACAATAAGCTGAGAAGGGCTATACGTCAGGGCTTCAGGCTATTAACCTAATGTCTAGCAGGAAAGCCAACCAGCTTGCCAACTGCTAATGTGCATTACAACAGCGTTGTTTTGCGGCCAGCCGGCCGGCGCAGACGACAGCTATGATTAGCAGAAAAAAAATGGAATTTTATTCTACGTTTCAACCATTAAGTGCTCTGCCAAGTGATTTTTTTCCCTTAACTATCCTGACGTTAAACGTTAAATTATTTTCAAGTGAAGTAGGATACCAATTCTTAAATAAATATCTAATCTTTTTTTAAGTTGAGGAAACCTCCACCCTCCCTCACCCCTCCCAACATATACAACAAACCCAAGCCTATACCCTCTTAAGGCGAGCACCGGCCGCCGCTGGACACCTTCGGTAAAATTGAAACACTCGAGTTTTCAACTTTATACCGTCTAATTATTAAAGAATTCGTGTGACTTAAAGCGCTACTAAAATGTAATAATCATTCGAATCCAAAGTCGTGACTTGAATTTTTTAATGGTGGCTGAAGAATCTTGGGCACGTTTTTTTGAACTAAGGATTGTTGGACTGACCATGACCATGCAGACAGAGGGACAGTCATTGACCATTAAAAAAGACAAGTGTTACAAAAAGCTTATAGTCTGGGTCTGGGCCACGAACAAACGATATACGAATGCTATTATTCATGAAGTCTTAGGTTTGACAGGAAGCAACAGTAGCTGACTAATGTCCCTCGTCCTACTTTGTGATTTGATCTGTAGGTAGCATTGAGCAGTGATGTGGCATAATGGGGCAACATACTGTGAAGTGTTAGCAAGTGTCGACCACTGTTCATGCATTCTACCGTTTTTGCAGTCACATAGTGTTTTCAGTATGAATTGAATAGTATAGTGTTACTCAAATGACTCATTATACTGCTTAAGGGCTTGGGCCAAAGAAAATAAATTTTTACAGTTTCCAGCCACACTTTTTTGTCATTGGGCGCAAGTCAGCTTTTCTCTTAGTCACAAACATTTTTTCATTCTCATCTTCTTTTCAGTAAAAAAAAAAAAAAATCCGTGAAATTAAAGCGTAGTTTTCCTTAAGGGAAAATTTGGGTTTAAATGGATTTATTTTTTAATAAAAAAAAATACTGCCACCAGTGTCTACTTTCGAAAGACGCTAAACTAAATATTATTTTCATAATATTTTCTTTTTTTTTTTGCTTTAGTCCAGAACAAGCTCGTTATAGACTATTACTTTTGTTTGCACAGCGATAGTTGTGAATTAAGTGTCAGAGATAAACGGCTTGGGGGCCTCTTAAAGGGCCATTCTACAAACGTCGTTGATTTTGACTTGCAGTAATGTAACCGTTTTAAAGGGGTTTACTGTTTTATTGAAACATTTGTAAAAAAAAAAAATGTTATCGACCTAATTCACAATTTTTTTCTCAGTAAAACTATGTATGCTGCGAGCCTCTTTGAGTTTGGTCATTAGGCTTAATGGTGGAATAAATTTGAAAATTTTCTCATCTTTTTTATTTTGGTGCGTATTGTGTATCTTGTGTCTACTGTATGCTACACGTTTGTCTAAAGAATAAACAAAATAATAGCAACGAATGTATTACATATTGCTCATGTCATGGATTTCATGAAAAGTCAGAAGCCTTATATCGAATGTTTCCAGCGGCAAGAATCGCGCCTGACGAAAATATTAGTGCACCAAATTTGCGGCATTATTTTATGAATTTTTTCGTAACTCTTAATAAAATTTTCGCTTTACAAAAAATGTTGTGGTTTTTGCTGTTGGTAGATTTCAGGGCTCCCAGCCAACTTCAATGGACAAAAAAATAGAAAACAGGAGATTTATAGGAAAATCAAATAAAATTTATAGGTTGTTTATAGGAATTATTAGCATGGATGTAGTGGGTTATCGCTGCCATTTAATAATTTATGTTGTTCTACAATACAATAAGACAAATATTAAAAAAAAAAAACACTTTTGAGTACATGGTCAACACGTGCTTTATGTGGCCGTGTTAAAGTTTTTGTTTTGCTTTTTTAGCATAAAAGCTGTCAATTAAGCTTTGTTATCTCTTTTCCACTCTTTTTTTTGGTTTTGCCCTGGTTCTTCGTCTTTTGCTGCATCTATGCTCAACTTATGCGAAGTGTACAGATAAAACTACGCTCAAGGAAACACTCCACAAACCGGGGTATATTTCAATTCGGAACAGAAAAATATATAGGAATTATGAACAGTTCACGACGATATAGGAGCTTATAGGAATCCATAAAAAATACAGGACTGGGAGCTCCACCTTTGTAACCACGTCGGAATATCCTGGCAGCTACCAACATATTTGTTGACTGTTAAACTTTGAGTCGAATTTTTTGTGGCTTGATGATTCGAGTATAGAGTGCTGTCACTTTAATTTCTTTTTTGACAAGTTTAAGCGAGGGGTGTAATATTTACTAGAAAAGGACGAGAAGCATCACAAGTGTAAAGCATTAAAAGAGGAATTGGGTCATTGATCGCTAATTGCCAGGTAATTGGTAAGCGGGATGATTCATCTGAATTATCACCATGTATTGTGGCCTCCAGCAGGGGAATTTTGATGTCTAGTCCAACACAATGACTATCTTGTTCCGCCCCACCACAGCCGATTGCAGTAAAATTTACGTTTGTGGCATTAAAGTTCTGGGGTAGCTCCCCAGTAACCTAATTTTCTTCATTACTCCGCCATTGTGTGATTTGGGATCATTCATCTGAGCTGATAAGTAACGAGGTGTTGGCCAATGAGAAATGCTATATCCCTGAAAGTCATTTTCGAGAGTTTGAGCTAAGCAGGAAGAATAGGTGAATAATCTGCGGTGATCGTGTGTTGTTTATTATGACGTGATGTAATGGATGGCCTCAAGTTGGGAAACTGGTATAGTTAGCTATACGTTAATGATATTGCCGCTTATTGACATCCAAGAGGAGCTGCTTTGAATAGATTCGATGTGTTATAGACACAGGAATCAAAACTTCCACATCTTGGTATCGTTTCAATGGTGTGCAAGGTGGAATTGTACGTTCAAAGTCTTAATACATCCCAAACAGGGTTTCCAGGTACAAATTTTTTTCCCTCTGCAATGGCTGACATTTCCCTTTAATTGCCCCAAAATCCCTTTCCAACTAAAAAATTATTTTAAAAATCGGAATAACTACAACGAATAAATTCGACGTATTCCAACTTTTGAGGGAAATTGCTTCGGCTGCAAAATGTCTGGCAGATTTGCAGGATTGGATTCGTCGTGTGCCTTTCGTTTTGATTTCGCCGCTGTATGACATGGAATGACTGTCACGTCATTAACATTTCCAGTCGTCGTAGTTTACACTGAAAATTCAGAAATGCTCCATACCGGTACTTCAAATATATTTGTTGTACTTATTCCAATGGTTTTATTTCTGAATTTTCACTGTCAACTATGGTGACTGGAAATGGTAATGACGTGACGGTCATTCCATGTCATGCAGCGCCAAAATCAAAACGAAAGGCACATGAGGAATCCAATCCCACGAATCTGCCTGACAATTTGCAGCCGAAGCAATTTCCCTCAAATTTCCCTCTTTTAGTTTTTCTCTCTGAACTGGTGAATTTTCCTAAAAGATTGTACTGTTCTCTCTTGTGTAAACGCTGATCCCATATATATTCTCGGGGTTTAGCAAGATCTATATAAATATTTATATATATCATATCGAGGGTCGGCAGTCATTGTGACAACCAATCTAATGCCGCATATGAATGCAATAGGGCGTACACATTTGTTCTTTTCACAGCATCCGTAAAAAAAAAAGGAGCGCATGTTCAATTTTGGCATGGCAGCATTGAAAAAGGTCGAACGGTGGGCAATGTGATGGGTAATCTCGAGCGAAACATTACAACTATTGATGGGAAACGCCCCAACAGGAACAAACGCCAGTGCGACAACAAACGGGACAGTGTGATGCTGGGACCAGCTAGTTTTATTTGAACCTTAAGTCATCGGGAAGAAGTTTAGGGCGGCGCAGATCAGCAGGCTGAATTATGATCTTTACCAGACATTTTGGAAGCAAAAAAATGCCCAGAAAGGGAGAAGAAATTGATATGCGCATATAAACCGGATGCATTTTCTCCTAGTCTCATGTGTCACTTGGTCAGTTGCGGGATTCGAACCGAGATTTCAGTCAGGGATGCTTACCTATGGCTTTGCGTGCTTTGCTCAGCATCCCCAGGAATCCATCACAAAACAGTCTTCACGTTACGGGTTAGGAGTTAGGTTTTATTGTTTTTCGGGTAGTAACTCTCCACTAATGTTGACACTGGGCAGGAAAGGCTTACTAGGTTTTAATGGAATACATCTCATCACTGTGCCGAAAGAATGTCCAGCATAATCTTGAACAAATTCCATAGTTGAAGAACCTGATAAGTCTCACATGCTACCCTGTCTAGCACCTCTGGGTGGAACTTTTGACTTTAGCCACTTTCTAATTAGGGATCAAGTTATTGGGGGCTTGGAGGCTGGTCATTGTTTATCACTGGAGGGAATTGGTTGGTGGGGGTGGGGTGGGAATTTTTTGGGTCCTGTTGATGGCGTCATACCAAAAGGGATCTTAGTGTATGAATCACCCGTTTGCAGAAAAAAAAAAACTCTGAGAACAGCAGCAAAAAGGGGAAAAAGCCGAAAAGCTTAATTGTTTTGTCGACTTTTTTTTTTCGTGTTGTTTTTGTGATAGGTTAGTTGCCTTGCCTTGAATTTCACCAGGCAGGCAATGGAGTTTTCACCTGGAAACGTATTATTTTCTGATGCTTTGTTTCCTTCCGGCTTTTTTCTGCTGCTTTGTTTCCTTCGGCTTTTTTCCGCGCACTTTTTTCTGCATCTTTTCTTTTTCCTTAGGCTGATGCACCTGTGTCAACGTGGAATGTCTCCATGATTTATAAAACCGGCATGGTTATTTGTTCCAAGTTACTAATACTTTTCAGACGATTTTTTTCCCCTTTAGTAAACGACAGTAAAATCGTTTGTGACTAATAACGAGTTTGAGACAAATAAAAGAGAGGTAGTCTTTGGCTACAATGGTAAAAAGGTTTTCTGCGAAAGTCTGAATAATTAATTGCGTGCTTTGTTGTGAAATGTTTTGAAGTTCCTTAACGCATAATTAGGATGCTGAATAATTTGGCATCTCCATAAAGCATGTGTGTTTTAATGGGGCATAAACCATCAGGTCTGTGGGCCTTTCTATTTAAGTCAACGTTCTCTTTCTTAATGCCGTTAACTGATAGAGAGTTGAGTTGGTAGGACAGCTAAAATTCTTGACATGTGGTAGTCGTTACTGTCTCGTTGGTTGCTGCAATAAGTTCACCATAAAGTGCTTATAGATGGCTGAACTTGAACTATCCCTAGCTATACTGGTACAATGGGGTAAGTAAGGTATAGCCTGATATGATTAGCACGACTGTCTCGTGTGTAAGATATCCCGGGTTCGACCTGATCTCGTCCACCCCTGGTATTGTGAAAAGAAAAGGGGTCCTGTGATGCCTCGTGCTCATGTCGATTGTGGCATGTAAAACATACTAGGAATTTCCGATTGGCAATACCTAGCAAAATTGTCCCTTTCGTTTTCTGGTGCCATGGCTTTGGCTGTGAGTGCGTCAAACCTCCAAAGTTGTACTGGTACTGTTACGTTGGTCAGAACAAAACAGTTTGTTGTCTTGTTACCATGTGAATGCAACAAAGCCAAGTAAGGTTGAATTTTAAATTCTTGTGTGACTGTTGTCTGCATGGCCCCTTTTGTTTGCAGCTGTTTGTCCTTTCTCAGTTTGATCGTCTTAAAGAGATGCTGTTCTCGTGCTCTTTTTTTCTATAATCAAGGTAAGCCTTGCCATAACTAGAAATTCCAAAGCGGCAACTGTTCATTTGTAAGTTCACCCTTCCTAACCCCTCTAAAATAAAAGTTTTGCTGTTTTTTTTTTTTTGGTGGTATGCTCAAGCCTCCTCCTCCCCCCCCCTCCCCCGCCCCCCTACAAAGAAAGAAAGAAAAAATTAAAGGAAGGTAAAACTTCATCCCCTGTTACTTAACCATAAAAAAAACGACAAACAAACATACTCGCCATAGCATGAGGGACTGCCATTACAATGAGGACAAAAATAAGTATTAAGTGAACACAAAACACTTCTGCCGTACATCGGGGATACCGTAACATCTGGCACTACATCGGGGAATTTAAGTGCAGCTTCATTTATTTACGTGCAGATAAAAAAAATAACTTTGAGTTTTGCATGCCCTCTTACTCCTCCTTCAGCCTAGTTGGTTGGGGCAGTTGCCCTTCTGCCCCTTGCTAGCTACCGCCCTGAGTGAAGCTGGATTAATTTATTTTGTCAGTTTTTATTTAATTATTGCACTTTGTCAGTTGTAATCTCGGCTTGCTTCACCATGCAATCACACGGGTGGCCTGGCCTCATGTTGTCTGTTTGTCTGTCGTTAACACAAAAGAAACGGAAGCATTTTTTTGTACCTTTATTGTTTGAGAGTACAACACTGTGGTTGTTAGTTGTACACCAACCCAGTTTATTACAACGGGGAAATGACAGACGCATTCCTTTGAAAACTGGTTCACTTTGTATGCATTAAAAGGCCGAGTGAGAATGAAAGTGCTGATGTGGCAAGTTGCCCAGTTTGGATGTAATTGCGATGCATTTGGTAGGGTGGTGTCAAAGGAACTTGAAATCTTTGTTCCTGCTGTCTGCCGGTCGGCCTTGTCTGACTCTCTAAGAGATCATTTTCTAATTCAAGGAGCCCAGTAACGTGAAAAATTTAGCAGGAACAGGTGCATTTCGTTTGGCAGCGCGTATTTTTTGCTTTCGTCTTGGGTTGTATCTTTAATTATTTATTAGTTGCATCAGCTTGCTTTTAGATTGGGATACTGGAGTGAGATCCTTCCTCCTTTTCGGTGAATTTTTTTTAAGCTATGCGTAAGCTTAATAAAAACATGTTAACTACTAAAAGTCGAGCTGTATTTTTCGTTTTTCATTCACGTTTGGGGTGAATCTCATCTCTCCTTGTCACCGAATAGTTTTTTTTTTTTTTTTCCTTAACCTTGTTTTTGCCGATTTGTTCCTATAAAGCCAGAGCCGAGCTCTTCTCGTGAAAAATGGACAATTTCTGGAATTTTCATTTGTGCACATAGGCTGCTTTAATTCGTAGCCCTGTTTTGCACATAAAAGCAAAATTTTATATCCGTTGCATATTGTTTTCATATCTATTTTGTGTGGATTTGCTGCCACTAGACAGGCAGGTGTGTACTAAGCCTATTTCCGTGATATTTCTGCAAAATTAATGATTTTTTTTAACAGTCGTAATAATCCTGCAAAAGTCATGATTTGAACAGTCGTGATAATCCCACAAAAGTTATGATTTTTACCGTAACAGTCATGATAATCCTGCAAGTCATTTTTTCCTTAACAGTCCCGATATCCTGCAAAAAGTCATGATTTTTTCCCTTAACATTCATAATAATCCTGAAAAGTCCCGATTTCGTCAAATAAGTCATGAATTTTGAATAATGACTGGATAGAGAACCTCTGAGGAATCTCACTCCAGTAAAGAACAACTGAGGGGGTCTGTTTGTTATTTCTTTGTGCTCCGACTATACATTTATTGTGTTTGTATTTATTTTAGTCCTGGGGTAGTTTGGTTTTCAACCCAGTAGTTGTACAATAGGAAGATTGCATTGCGCAGGAAGATATTGTTCGGTTGGTGTATTTTGTTTTCACATTCCATAATACATTTATTATTTTAAATTTCACAATTTTTTAGGTATTCTAGTCATGACAATTCTGAAAAACCATGATTTTTTTTTAAACTTGTAGGTGGCTGCACTTGATAACTTTTTGGGGTCACGAACAATTTTGTGTCGTAATAATAATTGGCCTTTCCGTGCTGTCAAGTTGTCATACAAATATTTTGGCCAGGAGGGCAGTTTCCCCTTTAGTGTTTATTTTCAAGATTTTGATGCTTGGTATTCATGGCTTGCAGGGATCATTTTGGCTGCATTTTAAAGTAACTCGTTTGACACCGTGGTATTACGTGGTTTCGTGCTAGAAAAAACTGACAAAGTGAAATCTGTTCAAAAACTGTTAACTGTTGATATCCTCGTGACAGATGATAGTAGGGCGATAAAATGAGAAAAGGTCTAGTGGGCTTAGTTGCTAGGTAAAAGTTGTAAAGCGTGATGGCCACTACATTGATAACTAGGCAACCACACGATTGTTGCTTGTTGGTTTAGTTTTACCTTATCAATTTTTGTAAGCTGGCATGGACGTGAATAGGTTGTCTTTCCTTTTCCAAGTTAGTTGCGTGATCTGATGGGTCACTGACTTTAATCTGACGGAAATTTGGCATAAACGAGTAATTTTTCAGGTTAGAAAACTCTTGTAATACTGAATCCAGTTATTATGTTGCTTAAACTGTCACGTTGTATACCGGTTCGCCGAATCCCTTTCCGCCTAATTTTAATCAGCGTCTAAATTTCGGTAAAAGGGGAATTCCTATTTTGCCGAATCATTTTTTTTCCCCAAATTGCCAGCCTCGCTCGCGCTGCCGTGCTCGCCGTAGCTAAACGTTAAAAACCGCAACTAATCATAAATTCCTTCCAAGTAGGAATGCTTTTTTAACTTTTCTGTTACATTTTAAAGAATATTTTGATTCGGCAAAATGGGATTCGGCGAAATGGGAATCCCCCTTCATCGAATTTTAAGCGGGGCATAATTTTCGGTTAAACTGGATAAGGCAAACCACTGTCACATAGTTTAATCTGCGGAACTGTCTCGGCTATTGTTGATTGTGTGGCAATAGAACCTGTTTTCTATAAATGTAAAAAGTTATACCAGCTAAGGCTAGGGTTCGCATAAGCCTGGAAAAACTTTTACAACTGGTTGAAAAATGGCAAGTCTTTTCCAGACCTTAAAGTGTTTGAAATTTTTCTTCTGAGGGCAGTCGTCGTACCGATAATGTTTTATTTATTTTAAACGTAAAATGACCGTGGCATCTTCGGCAACTCGTCATGCAAACTACCTCAGGTAAACTTTCCCGCATAGCATGATTTGCACTAATGAGTCTGGTCCCCCACATTACCACAGAAAAATAGCGTTAGCAACATTTGCATGTATATTTGACAAATGTAACTAGTCCGTTTCACGCTGGACTGCATATATTCAGTAGGTTATGAAGAAAGCAAGCACATTAAGAAAAATGTCCATACAAAAAAGTCCACTTTTCCTGTTAAATTTAATTATTTGGTAACTGCATTGCGTTTATTCTAAAATGGTCCCTTTTTAAGAAATGTATGGGTTGTACACCTTGCAATCTTGCGTATAATGTTTATAATCAATAATTATTCACATAGGGCGTGTTTACACAACGAGACCTTCTCGCTCGCCTAACGCTACTTGCTAGTCAAACTTTATTTACCATAAGTTCTCCATTTCTACTAACTGAATGCCTAATAGAAAACAAATTAAATGTATTATAAATAAAAATACGGCTAAGGAACAAAAGTACAACAATAATTTTGAACATCGCTACTCGGTTGTTATCATTTCAAGCTATTTCCAAAATTTGCTATTCTCGTTCAAAGGACAACTTCGAGCAGTGATCAGACGGCGGTTGAATAAATATCTGCTCGCAGCGAGATTTCAAAATCCAACATGGTGCCCATTTAAGGGTTATCGAATGATGATTGATTGCCGGCATTCAGAAATCGGTCCATCGCCTTGTACTACAGTAAAAATTGTTTTCTTGTTGTAAATCGGCGCTGTCATGTTGCGTGCATCGTACGTCGTGTGGCGAGGCACGAGGAGAAAATTTTGTGTCCGCATTGTTGCCTTGAAGACAAGTTGATTGCCACATTCTCTGGTAAAGGTGAGAAGCAGCCAGCAGACTTAGTATTAACCATAATACTAATGCAAGTAAAAGCTAGTAACTTGAGTAAATTGTCGTTGCGTAAATCCGCTCTAACGCAGCATGACTTCTGTTTACTGCGTATGGTAGATTGAGCAGTTGGAAGTGTCAAAATGCCTAGTTAATATTTCAACTGCAACTTTACACCGTCGTTAATTGATACTCTGATTTTAATTTTATTCAACTCAACAGGCTATGGGACAAGGATCTGTGCGAGTAGAGATTGCTCTCTGAAATGTGCTGTAACCTAGTGTTCGGGTTGAGCTAGCTCGAGGGCGAAAATAATCGCAGTTAGCCTCTGGGTTTGATTTGATTTGATTCGGAGATTGGAGGCAGATAGGGAGTGACTATTGTAGGAAGACTTGGTTGGCGTGTCAAGCCATTAGCATAATTGTGGGACTTGATAAGTGTCCTCAGGGAGAACTGGGTACATTTCCAGGAGAGAGGCTAATGTTCCTTATGGAAAACCAACTGACAAGTATAAAAAACAAGACATGCCAACAAAAACTAAAAACCTCAAGATAAAAACATCACTGACGAAAATAATGCTGATGTTATCTGTGAACTGGCGTGGATGAAAGAAATAAAAGTAGGACATCCATACTGGACTACAGGCTCTAATTTCAACGAGTTTTCTTGTTTTTGAGGCTCGGAGGTGTGTGATTACTTGCAATTATGTTGCACCCTTTCAGAGATGAAATAAAAGGTCGTGTAGAGTCAGTAGGGAAAACAAAAACTATGGGAGAACTACGAATTCTCCTTTCGATGTGATTACCGCACAGGAGGCGTTTACCTTTTAGCAGTATTCCGTGTAGGTTCTCAATTGGCAAGAAATTAAGTTTGTGATAAGATAGCTGGATGCTTCGTAATTAAGATAACAAAAAATTCTCCTTTGTAAGCTTTCCCTTACATGATAAAATCTCTCATTGAAAATTGTTTGCGTGAATGTGTCCTTTTAAAATACTATCAGTCTTGGAAGCAGCTTATTGAACTCGTGAAAACAACTTTCATAGCTTTCAGTGTAAAGTAATTTAAAAAGGGAATTAAAAAATGATAAAAATTGTCGCATGTATACTGAATTAAACTGGCTACTAAAATAGAGGAATTTTATAAGAAGCTAGCATTATTCCTCAGTTGGGGACTGTTGCTGACGGAACCTCAAAAGTGTTATACAAGTACTTTGATTGCGATTGTGTTTTTTATCGAAAAGTATATAAGCCAACAAAAAAGCTTATTGACTTGTGGTTGGAAGTGAAATTATTGTGACACCTGGCCTTGCGCGAGGCTATTTAGCAATAGGCGGTGAGAAGAGACATTTGGGGCCTTAATAAAACGTTCGAGTTAAGTCCCCCAAAAGTCAATATTAGTTTCAATCACTGAATCCCAGACATTGAAGTTGAAAATGTTTGTAATGTAAATTTTCTAAATAATTTGCATGCTTGTTTTTGGTTGAATTTATTCAAATATCTGGATTCTTTAAATTCATAATTGAAAAGAAAAGTTAAGGCTGTAAAATCTTTTGGTTTTATCTCACTTTTAGGAAGTAGTCAGTTTTGACATTTCCATCTACATCCTGGTCAGACAGTACTTTTATGCCAAACAAACATACTGTTCACTTACAAGCGTAGTTTTTGTTGAAGCTAGATGCTGTGGTGGGTTTAATGGGGATTCTTTGTATATTGATATTGTTGAGTTGAAAGCTGGTTCTCTTGAGTCTTGACTAAACAGTTGGCTTACTGTACATCATTTATTTCTACTGTGGAATTTTGCTAATTTCTTTAGCCCACAGAAACTTGGGTCTAATAATACTAACATGTGATAATGGTTAATTGCCCAAAGAATCCAGTTCCTGTGTGCAAATAGGGACGAACTCTTAGGTGTTTCAGGAAAAGGTTTGCATATCAGTTATTTGATAAAACCACTTATGTTTCGTAAAAGCAAAAACTTCGAGCATTACTGGCATAGCTCATGTATACTTACTCCCTTAAAGACCATTTAGTAAGCTGTGGATGAAGTTTGTTCAGTCCCGTACTTACATGGACGAAGACGCGGATGCGATTCGTGACCAAATTCTTATCCACCAACCTTGTGGTTTGACTTTGTTCAGGTTTCTACGGACCTTTACAAAGATCTCTTTTAATAATTGGATTTACGGTTTTTTTTGTCTTGTGTGAAGTGTGGTAGTAGTGAAATGGTTGATTCGTGAAGGGCTGTGTTACCAGTCATGGCACTATTTAAGGAGCGATGATTCATGAATGAGGGTTAAGTGTTTCGCGTCATCAGACGATTTTTAGACTCTTTTTTCCTAAGTCACATTTGTACCGTGGTTGGTCGTGGGATTCTATCTAGCATCCACTTGGCTGGAGGCGGGCCACTCTAAACAATGGGCTGTGCTTGCTCCATGTCATTCCGGGGTTCCTGGGGACACCCTCTCAAGGATTGGAGTGTACGCTGGGAGTTCCTACTTAGTAGCACGATGGCGCAGTCATCTGATGATGTTAAAGGGTTATGAAGTGTGCATAATCTGCACTGCACCAGTATCAAGTGTTCAGGATAAAACTTTTTTAAATCAATAATTCTGTTAGCAGTTCTGTTCATTTCTTGAGCAATCCGCGAAACCTAAAGAGCAGTGGGAGTAGGTTGCCTCCTTTATAACCATTTTGGACTTGGTGTGCCCAAAAGCTGCAGCTGCTAGATGGGAGAAGATAAGTCCCTAGGCACACCAGTTCCATGCACATGCAATTTTGTATGATCACACGCGACCAGAATGAATCGTGCATCGTGCGCACATGGATGCCCATATGAAACACCGACTAGGGAATGCCCTTCGCATGCTACCATGTACATCGAGATTTTTGTAATCCTCAAGGGCAGGACTCCAGCACACGGTTTATTCTGCGTGTGCACCAGATAGTAGTCAAGTGCATGTGCGCTAGCACTAGTAACAATTTCGGCACACTATGAGCTTTGTGACGGGGCTCCCAAGCAAAGAGAGCAGCAAGAGAGCAGTGGACAGTGCGCGCGTCTGCCACCAAAGTGAATGCTGGTTCGAATTCCATGACGACCTATTAAAAAAAATAAAACGCCTGAAGTTACTGCAAGTTTGAAGGGTTAAAAGACATTTAGATGTGACATTTTTTCATAGTTCTACTTATTATGATAAGGATAAACAATGATACTTACTGTTTCAATGAAAGGTGCATTGTTTGATCTTTGCAGCACCATGCTGATGGTCATGGTTTTTCGATCAGCGTCCTTTGGGCCCGAAGGACGCTGATCGAAAAACCATGGTTTGGTCATGGAGTAATACCTCGCTGTCAGGAGGCGCTTGTTTGCACCCAAAACAGTGTTTGCGCAGTGTGCGAATAACGCTGCGTGATTGTCACGTCATCGGCAACTAAATGGTACGACGTGGCCTAGTGGAGTACAAATTTATAGCGGGAAGCATGTTACAATCATGCTATCAAGCGCCGTTATAACAATGGAACAGCACGCTACAACAATGGGTCGTGGTCATGGTTTTTCGATCAGAGTATTTGGGCCCATAGGACACTGATCGAAAAACCATGGTTTGGTCATGGAGTAATACCTCACAGAAGGCGCTTGTTGTGCCCAAAGCAACACACAGTGTGCGAATAACATTGCGTGATTGTCACGTCATCGGGATAAATGGTACGACGTGGCCTAACGGAGTACAAATTTATAGCGGGAAGCATGTTAACGATCATGCTATCAAGCGCCTTTATAACAATGGAACAGCACGCTACAACAATGGGAGACTGGTTGTTATTCGAACAACGTGTTTGTTCATCTATAAATGCGTGTCAAAGCAGTCACGTGACGTATGCAGTAAATCTGTAGCGCTCGACAGCTTCTCGTGCAACAGTAAGAGTTACTTGCCCCATGTTTTGCTGACTCATTGCAAAGATGCAAGTGTAAGGGAGAAAAAGAACTCTATTTTTTTATGCTGACGTTCTCTTAAAACTGTTAATTTGTGAAGTGGAGAGGAGGAGAGTTACTCGAGCGAAATGGTCTGTGACTATGATAAGATATTTTCCTGGAAGGCCATATGGCTTATACGATTTCTTATCACCAATCGATATCTGGAGTGTGCCAACCGGGAACCATGAAAGTGTTTACCTGTCATGATAACATGGAATCTCATTTGGTTGTTTGTAGTAGTCCGTTGGTCATTAAGTTGGTCGGTCGTTGCGTATGACGTGTCAAGAGAAGTCTGGTTATCCTGACGCCGGACTGGTTTTATTTTCCCGCCTTCCCTGCTGCTTCTGTTACCTTCCTACTACCTTCCTCCCTCCGCGCGGAAATGGCCCAGCCCTGGCAGAATTGAAGAGGCCGCTGCGCTCCATCCAGCCTATGGAGTGGCGCTTTGAGACTCCATGCCCAACCGTTTCGCTCGCTCGTGCTTCGCTTGCCTGCTGCTTGTTTACCTGCTTACTGCACACGGATGTGTTTGTCTGCGTGCGCCGGCAAGGAGTGAAGTGAAGCCAGGTAGCTGCTGTCTGTGACGTGGTAGCCAGGTGAGAATAACATCGGATGTTCGTTTTTCTTTTTCTGTTCGTGTCTTCTTTTTAAGCCGTGTAACAACTGCAGTCACCTAGTGATCCGTAACCGTCTGCTGAACAATTCTGATGTTTTTTTTCCCCCTCTCTCACTCTTGTCTTCCAACCCGTTTGACGTTCGTTGATGCGTAAGTTAATGCAGTGCCCGATTACTGGCAGGAAGAACATTAGTAGCGTGGCATGTTTGGAATGATCGGACAGAGGAAATCTGCTACGCTACCAGCACCTAAAGGATATCCGATTTGAATCCTCCCAAAGCTAGTTGAACTGATAAGTGTCGATATCGCGGTAGGGGGAGAGCTAAGCCGGTGGTTGGCGATTGTGACCCGGTCTGAAGCAGCTGTGGCAACGTCGTTGGCTGAGACTCCATTCATTCATTCATTCATACCCTCCACTCATGACCGAGAGAATTAGTCTGGTCCCCAGGTTTGTGTACAATTTGGTTTTTTGTTTGTTTGTTTGTTTGTAGGTTGTCGTTTGGTCACGTTCGCGTTTTGTGGCAGTTCCTTAAGATCTGTTTTCTGTGCTTGTTACTAAATTTGGTGATTACTTGGGTGATTTTGCATGGTGATTGTTGTGGAATTCCTTGAGGGTTACTGGTCTCGGAGGAGGCAGGCAGCTGTTTCTTGTTTTGTTTCCCTTTCTAGCGTTCGCTCTCTTGCAAATGAAGAATTTGTGCAACAACTCTGAAAGTTGTCATTTTTTGTATGGTGGAAAAAAATTAGCGTGATGACATTAATACCGATGTCTTTTGATGTCATTAGCTGCATGTTTTCGTCCACCTCGTAATTGTTTACGTAATAAAACTTGTATTTGAGAGCAAGAGTAACGAGTTAAAGATGCTAGATTAGGCCAAATTTTTTTCTTTTGGTGTAATAAGCCCACATCGTTGGGGAGGGGGGGGGGGGGGTAGTACGGTGGTTAGGGGGGGAGATCGGTTTTCGTTTCGTATCGTAGTCCCATTACAATAGTAGCGTTTGCGTCCACTTTACCGATGCATTTAAAATGCAAATCTTTCAGTAAGTTGCACTATTATATCTTAACTGTACACAACATTAAAAAATAGTTGTCATGCAGCTCTTGTGAGGATTTTTATTTGTACAATGTTACTTTTGCATGACATTACCGATGCATTTAATATGAGGTTGATAATTAATTTGCACCATTTGTACATCTAACTGTACACAGCGTACAAATAAAAGGTTTTTCTAACAATTTAACATATATATTCTGCATTAAAGCATAAGTTGTTAAAACTTGTTATGTGCACTGAATAATTAAATATGTGCGCTACACATAGTCATCATTGATAATTTGGTATTTATAATTTATTAACGTAGCCTAAGTGATTACCATGTAGCTCTTGGGGTTGACAAGGTTTTAATTTGGAACGACTGCTAAATTGCTGACGATTCATGTTGAATAGATTTTTAATGTTAACAGTAACCAAGAAAATCAGGTCTGATGAAAATTGGAATTAAATTCTATTTTATTACAATCATTGTGTTTGTAAATACGTATAAAGGTTTCAAAGGTTTCAATAAATTCCTTAAATGAATGCATGACATCGAAAACTGTGCTGGTTATTTGTGTGCTGTTAATGCAGATTAATTTCCAGCTTGTACGTTAATTTTTATCATTGTTAGGGTATTACGTGAGAACCAATTTTGTCGTGGAGTGTTTGTTACAAATTAATAATTCAGGACACACTCCGTAACTAGACGGCTTTTTCGTAAACAGATTAGTCAACTCAATCTGGTCGATCTGGTTATGTTGGCGTTAGCGTTGTAAAGCGCTGCCTAGCAACCCCTTAGCCTAGTGTTGACTAAACCCGTTTGTCTACCGCTACGGTGTCGTACTATAAAATGTCCCGTAGATAAGCTTAATTAAAAACGATAAATAAAAAAAAAAAGCACGATAAGAGAATCGGAAGGTCTGCTGTTATGGTCTCTACTGCTGTAGCATGCACCTGTTGTGCATTACGTATGAGTCACTTGCTCATAATGTGGTAGTGACGTAGTAAGCTAGACGGTTTCAACAACCTGCCATAAACATACGAGGATGACTCAAAAATGGTTGATGGCTTGCTGTAGCTTTCTTTTATGCCTGACCTAGAGCACGGCTAGCTCATTTCAATTCTGTTGTAGTGCTGTGCTGAAGTATGTGATGAATACGAAAATACAATTTTCCATCGAAAGAGTGATGGATTGCGATCAGTTTTGTAATAATGAGGACGTCCGCTCTTGACTTTGCTCTTTAAATGTTTTTCTTTTTGGAGGTTGTGTGGAGGGATTCATTAGTATGAATGGTTTCATTGATCCCATCATACTATTTATAGCATTGCATTTCATCAGTGGACCACTCGACATTGGACCACACTATTGCCCGTTGGTCGGGGTTTGAGTTATGTTAAAATTAAATGTAAACATTTTCCATTTCTTAACCCTAGAACTTAAGGAGCTGGGGTGAATTTACATTACAAATGCGAACTTTGGGAAAGGGTACAGAGTGAGCAGCAGTATCCGAGTGGTCGAGAGTTCTGGCGTCCAAACCAAGTGTTCGCCGGCTCGAATCCCATCCCTAACCAATGCACACATTGAACTAAAAATAAGTCACTGGTCTGAAATTTGTCCCAATATTTAGGGCCTATTGCTTGCTCTGTGTACAGTTGTAGGGTAAATTATGTTTCAAGCCTTTGCCCTATTTTACATAATGCAAATAGAGCTATTGAGACTCTGTTGCATAGGCGATTTTACACACTGTTTTTAAATATTTTTTTTTACATCTCCATTTTTGTGTATTTAGGGGTGCAAAATGTGTCGAAGATATGAAAGATACAAAATAATGGTTATAACTGAAACTGCCTTTATTATACATGTAAAAAAGCATTACTGGTTAGGTTTTTTACCTTAACTACGAAACAGGAAAATGCATGGCTTTATAAAACATGTAACTGCAAGTTCTAAATAAGAAGTGCCCAGTTTGATTTTCTATGTGGTTAGTTACTCCATCCTGCAACATAGCCACAGTTAATTGAGTTTTAGAATTTACTTAACTTCACCCATAGCAGACTATAAAAGTTGACAAGTTTGTTTCTTTGTTATCTCAATTTGAAAGAATTCGAGTCTTGTTTATTGGGTGTGCATTCCCTGGGTGCCTTATGCAGCCATTAAACATGTAAATAAGGGAAGCGGATGATTAAATTTGGGTTTAAGCTGCCATTAGCAGCCCACTTGCCAAAATGCCACCATTTATAAAGTTTGGCTAAGAAATTGACCTTAAGAATTAGCTGAATTCCTAACTTAAAAATTTGATCATTTCATAACTGTACCTGAAACAGAACATTTTCAACTGGTGTGCAAACAAACAAAAAATAAACATAATAATAAAGGATCAGGTAGATGAAGGGTGGAGGGAATGATTGTCAGAGGGTAATGCAAAAGGAAAATGACCATTGTTTTGGATTCGTGAAATATTTCTTGCACTAACAATAACTTAACAGCCCCGGTCTAAATTTCTTTAAAAAACGAAAATAAAATTAATGCACACATCAAAATCGTCTATTTTTGAGGAAATTGTTGCAAAAAAAGGAATATGATCTTATTACAATTGTCTCGCAAAATAATCGTTCTGCGGCAGAGCAAGCAGTCTTTGATGTGACGTTGCCCACAACAATTATTCTGTTTAGCGGTATAAAGTTAACTTGTAAATCTCCCTACTTGTCCATTTAGCGGTATCTTATTATTTGCATTCTTGGACAAATCTTCTGGCTAACATGAGCAGATCTAACTTCTGGCTTTAACCCCTTCGGTGCTGGGGAATACTATGGTCAGTGGACTTTGGACAAGTGGTTAGTCACGTGGTCTCCGAGCCAAGAGGTTGTGAGATCGACTCGCGTTCCTGACCTGTATACATGTGGGACTTAAAAAAAATGACCTTTCAAGAGTACATCCCGACACCGAAGGGGTTAACATTTTAGTAAAAATTAAACGAATACGGTGGGACTAGATTGAGTGTTTTAAAAATTAATATACAATATTTAATACTACTCTGCGCGCACGCACACAGCATATGCTCTACACGGTATTAGTGTTGGGCGGTACCCAAAATTTTTGTGACGGTGCCGGTAATAGGTACCGTGGTACTCGGTATTTAACGGTTCTTACAATTTGGCAGTATCAACGGTATTTTTTTAAGTAGCCTAATCAAACTAAGGTTGGAAATGGAATCATCAATTTCATTTACGTAGTCCCTCCCCCCCCCTCCAAAAAATACACAAAAAATAATCACCAAGTAGGCTACTAAACTTTGAACTCAACTTTATTTTTCTGTTTGTTCTTATACAGCATCAAAGTTAACACAAATTTGGCTCCACTTTTGTGCATTGTTTAGAATTCCAATTTTACCATTGTTAATCTTTAACTGATTGTAACACTGCTCAAAGGGTTTCAAAGGGTTTAACGAGCGTTAACCACTCCACTGCTTTGAGCCCTACAACACAAGGACTGACTGAACTATTGTTATAATTTTTGCGCCTCTTTTCATATTAAAACAATACTGGTATTTGGTACCGTTGCATTTTTGGTACCGCGGTACACCGTGAGAACCGGTATACCGCCCAACACTACACGGTATAATTTTGCATCGGATCAAAACTCGGCTGGGGCATTTGGCGAAATAGTGTTAAAAAAATATATACTGCGTGACCACCAGTTAAATACGTCCTTTTCCTAAGTTCAATTAACTCAGATTCTTTTTTAGAACGCATCTACGTTACAGCAGAATTTTAGCTGCCTGTCGGGTCTCTACACAAGTGGTGCACATTTATGTGATTTTGCCTCTGTTTGCTCAGGCACTTTTTCGCACAAGCCACACAGCAGATTATTGTTAAGTAATTCTAATTGAGGGATCGGATCCCCAATGTTGGCCTATTCTTGGCCTATTGGATTGGGCAATTTTTTCGAAGCTTGATAATGCTTTGATTTTCGTTCAGACATAAATTTGAATTTTGTTTTATCTTAACGAGCAAAGCATTCAATTTTTGTAGTTTAAAAACCATTTAAATTACATAACTTGACTTGACTTAACTTATTGGTGTCAGTAACTGTTCGGTAAAAGCTAGTCATACTTGTGATCTACATCGTTGTTTCTTGGGGGACTACTTAGATCCGTAATTCCAGTCTTGCTGCATTAGTAGTGCTTCCTGTTAGCTTTTGCCTTTCCATTTGGTATCGGCTAATACAAATTTAATTGACGGGTTGGTTGCCTTGAGGTTGGGGGTGGCCTTCTATTGTGGTAGCAGAAGAAACTGTGGAACAGTTGAGCGTACAATACCCTTGATTAAGTTTTCTAAAATTAAACGCAATCTCCCCGGTCTGACCTCTTTTCGGCTTCAGACTTGATCACAAAAAAGTGTTTATGTTAAGACTTGAGTGGCAATGAAGTGCCAAGCTGATGATGTCAGCCACAGCTATAAATTGGAAAGTTTGCATGTACTTCGCTGAAATGGAATTCGTTCATTCTCAGATGGACATTGACTCGGGGCAGCTTTAAGCAATTAGTTTTAACTTGGTTTTTCTAATGTGCAAAATGTAAAACCTTCGACACCCAACGCTCGAGACACAGTTTGTTGTATGAGGAAAGCACTAAAAGCATTTTGCTCAATTTCTGTTGACAGCTTTTAACGAAATTCATTAAAGTGTAAAACTGGCGCATTAAGTGCTTAAATCATTTAACGGCAGTGGAAGTTAAAGCCTCAGTTCTTCAGAACGACACGACCGAGATTCGAGTCTGATCTTTCGTAAATTTCGTTTTGATATCCTACACTTTCCAGCATCCCACTGTCCCTAACCGCCTCTTTACTAACGATGCATAGTGGATGCCATCTGACACGTAATGTAAGGTGTTTTTTTTTTCTTATATTTTTTACTTCTGTGAAGATGGTATCACCCTCGTGTGTCATAATTAACACCGAAATATAATATTTTTACCTTTTTCGCCTGTGCTACTGGCTCAGTTCTCAACCTTTTACAGTAGTGCACAATGCACTTTTTCCTGTTCCGTGCTTTCCAGCTGAGTGTAAAGGTGATACGTGAATGATCTGGCAGTGTTCCCACACAACCTGAGAAACTTGGGATACCTAAGAAAGTCTGGTATATTTTTTGAGAGTGGGGATCCTGGGAAAGTCGGATTTAAGAGGTCATGAGACACTTACTTCAAAGGAACCCCTGTTCGAAATAAAAAGAATCGTGGATAATTGATAGGGATATAACCAGCTGGGTATATTCCAGTGCTGTAAACTCGGTTTTACTAAGTTGACTACAGCCTATTGTGGGTTCTTCTGTTTTGTCAGGAGATAATTCAGTTATTTGCCTGGGAAACCTGGGTAAGTCTGGGACTTTTCAAAGAAGTTTGGTGTGGGAACCAACCTGGTAGAATGAATTCTCATTCTGACAAACTGAATGTTTTACTGGGCGAAGGTTAGACAAGGACGATTAGGTAGTGGAGTATGTCAGAGCACCTGATGGATTGACTCGTCTGTTGCTTACCAGTTAATGAATGTACGCATTGCTGACCAACTATCTCGTGGCAGTGGCTGATATAATTTTGGTACGAATATCTGGTTATAGAACGTTGCTTCGCTAATACCCATGTTTAGCATCACGGATTTAGTGGGGGGATGTATTTTTAACTATTTTATGTCATAGCCTGTCAATTTCCTGGTTCGTTTATACTTCACCTGATGATTACTGGAAGAAAATGTGGATGCACATCAGACGTCTCTGGAAGGATGCCAAGTTACAAATTGTGCCAAATAGTGTTGCAATCGAAATAATAACAATCATATTTTGGTCAGCTGTACCTCTGCAGGATGGCAACCAGACGTGAAGTAGAGTGGGATTAGACACGAGCAGGCTATAGAAGTGCATACAATAGGATTTAAAATACATACGGCTCAGTTTTGCAACATTACTTCATTTGCGTGTAAATGTTGCAAAGGCATTCATTTTCCTAATTTTTTCACGCGTGAGCAACGGTTTTGCTACATTCACTAGAACCTATATAAATGTTATAAAAGCTATTTTGTGCAAGATGCTCGGATGTAGTGAGAAGTATGTCCTTTTAAGTGATATGTTCACCTGGTTATTTCAGGTGTTTTTCGCTGTCGTTGGTTTAACACAGTCGAAGCAACAAACAGTCCTACTCTATAGAATTATGTTGGGTTGGCGCATTCCCTACACACAGTTGTTAAGCCATGTATCAAAAACAAGTTTGTAATTTCAAAACATTTCTACCGAACGTTTGTCGCTCCTAAAAGAGTATGATTGACAATTGGTTTGTCCTTAAGTTTGTTGCTTCAGTTGTCGAAAGCTTAAATTAAGGCCATAGCTGCTTAGCATGGCCACAAATAACCTGTGCGTTAATGTGCCCTTTTTCTGATTCCTTCCCTTAAATTGTTTGTGGCAGATTTAATAACATTTAAAGTATATTGTAATGTTTTATGCTAACTGGCATTTATAAAGTTAACCTGCTTTAAAAAGAAATAAGGAAGGAGAATAGTTATGTATTTAACCTAAGAGAAGCTTGTTAAACTGCTTTAACTACCTCGTCACCAGTAATAATATTTGTGAATTACTTTTAGGGAAATTAACAAGTACTAACTGCATTTCCGACTTCAAAGCATTGACAAAACATGCGAAATTTCAGCTTTTTTTTGTACGAGTGAAAGAGGCTTTTAACCAAACAATGTTTAATGTCACTTAATCCATAACAATTGCAAAAGAAATTTGAATGTGGTATTTATTACTCTGTAAATTGATCGTTATGAACTCCCAAACAGAATCTGCTTTATACAGACTGTAGAATTTCCAGTAATAATGTTCAGCGTTGCATGCATCAGACTTGTGGTCATCAGCCTTGTGGAACAACATAAAGAGGGCAAATACTTAAGCTAAGTTCTAATGTTAAAAACAAAAAAACTTTGCAGAAAAATTTCAAATCGTGGTCATTTCCTTCCATTTCTGGAAGTACTTGTCTCCAAATTGCTCAGCGATAACATAAAAGTTGTTTTGAACTCTTCGGGTCCGAATTGATGATGGGATAAGTATGAGGAAATTTGTGGAAATCTTGCACGAGACTGACTGAGTAGATTGCACTTTTTTGGTTACTAACGCAGAGTTAAATGTATACAGTGAGAATTTCGTTTGGGTGGTACACAACTGCTGTAAACAACTTTGATAACAGTGACAGCTTAAAAGATAAGTTGAAACTTGGAACAGAAGGCATTGAAAAGTTGTGTGCATAACATGTGCCCTTCACATACTCAACTTAATGGTGTTAACTTGCGCGCCAGGATTTCAGAGTTAATTTTACTCAGGATTAACTTTGTCTCATATGGAATTTATCATATCAAAAACCGAAACTGGTAAAAGGGACCGCCAAGTTTCGAATGGTTCTGTGTTTCAAAAGAGTGATATTAACACACCAAAACATCGCACTAACTAATCGCTATTAATCGCACCGTCTAATAGAAGGTTAAATGAACTAGAACATTGCTACTTTCGGCAGCATTATTCAAGTTATCAGAACCTTCGAACTATTAGTCGCTGCGATTAACATGGTGAATGTTTGGGTGTGTTTGATATCGAAACTTGGTGATCCCTTTTACAAGTTTTGGTTTTTGATATACTTTTTTTAAATTGTGTATTAGACTCAAATCAAGTAGCCTGTGGATCTGTAATACAGTGCCACGTCAACAATAGCTGAGTGGCCATTTTTCCAATATTTTAATTTCATATCACTCCTTTGAGAGGCAAAACCATTCTCAACTTGGTGGCCTTTTTACCAGTTTTTGGCTTTATTTTGACATTTGGTTTGTTTCGTCAATTGGATGTAGACACAATTTCGTTTCTGATATGGAATTTACGTTGCTACAACTAATTTAAGGCAATGAAACGTTGGAAACGAGGTGGCAGGAAATCTCTCTCCTTAAAGGACATTTGGTCACCCTTTGACATTTTAATTGAAAAATCTAATGACACAAACACACTACCTTATTTCTGCTCCTACGTGAATTTGCTAAAACAAAGCCTAGTTTTCTCTACTGCCAAAAAGGTAAATTTAGTAAAATAACCATTAACCACTCTCACCACTCAAACACCATGGCCGTCATAGTGGGAATCTTTAGTGTACTGTTGATTCTGACTAGGTTTCCATGGGCCCCTTTTACCAGGTTTGGTTTTTGATATATCACTTCTTTTTTTTTTAATTGTGTAAAATTGAAATTCTTATGCCTATTGTACCAGAGTTGCGAGTGGTGTATTGTTGATTGTGGCTAGGTTTCCAATTATACGAATTATCTTTATTGCTGAAGACTTCTGATTGTTTACTCTGTCGTAAAACTAATGCTTTCCTATGACTGATGTTGGCAAGTTTTTAATACTAATAGTATAACATCAAAACGGTAAAAAAAAAAATCCACGTTGTTAAATCATTGTTACGGTGCCACCTAGGAAATGTTAATAGGCTGTGTGAGAATATACATAATGAATCTGAAGTGCCACACTAAAGCTAAATAGGGGTTGTAACATCAAATCACGTGACAATTTTAAATTACTATAATAGGATAGAAAGTATAATGTGGTTGGTGACAGGAGTATTATTAAATCAATACGTTGGGTGTGTCATTCTGCACGCCATAGACTTAGTACTGGTGTTGCACAAAATTAATGGTTGGGGCCATTCGAATTACAGCTATTTAAGAGGGACTGTGAAGTGTCTACAATCATGGTCAATCTGTTACACGGCTGTCTACCTACCGTAATTCATCTTAGGCCGTCTGCCTAATTCATCTTCGAGTGTAAAGCACTGAGATTAAGGTATGGCTGGCTATTCATCCACAATTTTCCAACTTTCACTCCACTGGACTACAGTTGTAATGAAATGGTACTTTACCGACTCCTTTTATTGTTGTGCCTTTGTTGAAATTTACTAAAATTGAGCATCCCAATGCAGTAATTGGGTAAGTTGAGTTTCCCCATTATATCTCTTGGACATCAGTTTCAGTTTCTCCATGCCTTTATGCAGTAATGGGGCTGAAAAACAACTAAATTATTTAGTTCTTAGTGTTATTCATTATTGCTAAATTTTTTAATTAACCGCTACCAGCATTGAAAGTTGTTACATCTTGATCAGGTAATCTGTAATTGTTATGCTGAATGAGGATTTGTCTTCAACCTCATTAGCATTTTTTTTGGCTTGCCGTTCATAAAGTTTACGAACGTAAAAATTAAGTTAGTAAAACGGGGAATCCACCCACCCACTTGGCACAAAAAAAGGTGTACCGGAAATGCATCCTCAAAGGGAAGTGCTGTATCTTTTGAGTTCCCTTAGTAAAAGAGGGTAGACAAGTCGGGGATGGTGGTAAGGCCAATGGGTCAGGAGGATGGGAAGATTTTTTCTCTCTCAAGGAGGAGTCGGAACAGAATGATGATGGTTTGTGACTGGCATTATTTGGCGATTAATCTCTCCAAGGGGATCTTGGCAAGTGCAGCCAAAAATTGACAGGTTGCCTGACAGTGGGGTAGGAACCAGGATACACAGAGGATGTTAAAATGAAACCCTCTGGGTCTTTGGCATGGCAGATATGCGTGGAGAACACCCAGACGCTATTTGGGACTATGGATTAAAGGGAGAGGGGGAATCGCGTTTGATTGGCAGAACTATGGCAAGAGCTCCATTGTGTTGCCACCATCGACTGTCACCAAACCCTTGCTGGGTGGCAAAATAGCCAAAGTAAATTGAGTACCATTAGATTGCATTGTTCGCGTGTGAGAAAGCAGGCATGAGCTGCTAGCTGATGCCTAAACTGTTATTACCATATTACTTAGTTAATGCACAAATGTTAGACTTGAAGGTTTCAACGTCTAAAGCAACAACAAACACTTCATTTAAGGATTGATCAGAAACTGTTGACAGACCATTAACAGGGTTCAGACAAACCAGGAGAACCTGGAAATCTCACGGAAAATGAAAATAGACCCAAAATCTCAGGGAAAACAATTTTTTTTTTGAAAATCAGGGAAAAGACGGGGAAATTTGAAAAAAACACGCCTTTGTGTCTGATCTGTAAGTTCCATTGAATTAGCAGATCAGAAACAAAATCCTAGGCTATAGTCGCAAATATTTGAATTTGTGCTTTAATACTGTTTAAGTATTTTAGATATTACTTCAATAAACCAACTCTTAAGCTGGTACCTATATCTGTGATGAAAAAGCGTTTAGTCCCAGCGGGACTGGTCTTTAAACAGCTATTTTCGGGGATGTTGCAAATACCTGGAAATTGGCATTGGATGCACCTGGAAATGTCAGGGAAATTGAGAATAAAAAAAAAATTGTCTGAACCCTGCTTAGTTATGGAGTGCTCCTCGATGCATCATTATGAATAGGAAGGAAACAAAGTTGATGTAAAAGTCGTTTCACTTTGTTCGTACGTAATAAAAGTCGGCATTGAAAATCTAGCAAGAAAGAACTGCTCTATTTTTAGTTTAAAGTTTCTTAAATCTCATCTCTAGTTGAAAAGTGGTTTATCGTGCATATAGAATAAAATACAAATGTCGGTATTAGCTTGTTTTAGTTTTGATGGTTCTGATCCAATAACCGATAATATCTGCAGATGCCTATACCAAAATTGATCAATCCACATATTCTAATGATAGTTAAACATGGAGTGCTTGGGGAAGAACAGCCTAAAGCCACGATAAGGAATTTCTGATAACTGCCACTATAACGTACAATTTGTGAAACACTTAAACCATTCCATCATATTTGATGGAGGATGATTGCTGCTGGCTACGCGTTAGTTTATGCGTTTAACTGGACACCAGAGGCTTGTCTTGCGGTGTAATTGGGCGAAGGAAGTTCGGAAGTGCATCCACTTGTAACACTGTGGTCAACTACAAAATTTTGTTTAAGCTAATCCTGATCCCACAAAATCCAGGTTACCTCGAAATTAATAATAATAATTAGTATATGTTATTTAACATCTGAATTGTTTTACCAGGCAAGGGTCAAACTGTGGCGACCTGATGTGCATTAATTTCGGGGTTGGAGGACTACAGTTTAGATTCCTCTAGAGTCTGCCTATTGCACTGAAGTTAGTACATAACTACAGTGAGTTATAACGTTGGAGGACAAACCCAAAGATCGGATTGTATTCTCTGATAAAACATTGTCCATTACTGTTACTCTTTCATTATTAGTGAAGTCTCTGCTGAAATCTTGCATTAGCTGTTAACGCGAAGGAATAGTTTTTGAGTTGTTGAATTCGGGGTGATTCGAGCTCTGTTCTTGATGTGCTGTAAATCTCCAAGAAAAAAAATTGCTCCCAAAAAATTGTACACAGCAATATCTTTAAAGCCGACATGCTCGTATTTACTTTGGTATTACTACAAATAACGATTTTAAAATGCACGCATTGACCAAATTGTCAGTCCCAACACTAAATTGCGGTGGTGCAAATTTTCGCTTCGCTTCGCTTAGTATAGAATAGTTTCTACAAATCTTCTACCGTTGCCTGACGAAGGTAGAATATTTGTAGAAACAATTCTGTAATAAACCTACCGAAAATGTACACAACCACAGTTTAACGACTGACAATTTGGTAAACACATTCCGTTTTAAATCGTGGAAAACTGGCTTAAAATATACACTTAATGCCAGATAAGGAACGGAATTTAAAATCAGATATTTCCCGTAATCTTGAAAAGCAAATTTCATTATTAAAAGTGAAGACTATTTTCTGTAGTCCCAGTTCTCACCAATAGAGTAGGCTAGTATTGCCATCATGAACGTACTTTTAAAGCCTAAAAATGTGGGACAAAACGTTTGTGGAGTTGAAATGGTAGTTATTAGAATGGAGATCAGTGTGTCAAAGGAGCCAAATATATAATTTTCCAAAAAATGATGGCTTGAAATCAAGTACGTATGTCAAAACGTTTTTGCCGTGGGTTCGGAAGGTATAGTCAGTTTGCGGTGATAGTGACAGTAGTTAATTCCGGCATGGGAAACTTCTTTTTTTGCCTCTGTATATAGTTCCGCTCGTAGTTGAAATTTCTATCCGACCCATTTCGTGCTAACCTTGACCCTGCTTCTCCTTAACCTAGGGTTAAAACGTCCAGATCTATCAGAATCTAGTTTGATTTACCTCATTTTCAGTAAACAAGATGATCAAGATCTAAGCTAAGCGCCGACTTCTTTTTTCCTAAGTGCGTAAGGTCAAAGTTATTTTACCAACAGCCAAGCAATGTTTACTCGTTTCTTCTTCTTTTTTGTGTGTGTGTGTGTGTGCAGTATATTGCACGCAATAGTTTGCTAGCTCCGATTGAGTGATTGAGTGGCAGTTCCCTTTTGCCCATAGCCTGCAGTTAAACTGTCTAGCCTAGGTTAAAAAAAAATAAGAATAAGTGTAAAAAAAAAACACCATGTTACGCGTTCTGGGATTCTTCATCCTGTATTGTGGTAAACTATGTTGCAGAAGTGGATGTCAAGTCCTACGATGTGGGCCTAAAACGAAACTAGAATACCCACTTTTGGATATAAAAGTGACTAAGTTGACGTGGAAATATCAGCTAAATGAACATTTTTTTTCTTGTGATCCTGTACTTACGTCGACGTGCTGTAATACGTCGATTTGACGCCTTTCACGCCTCTACATACGCTTCACACGATAAGAATTAAAGAGACATACCCTCTCACTGTTTTCATGCATCCCACGCTATAATAGTTTTTGCAGCATCTGCATTGCTTAGAGTGAACGTTGCAAAACTGAGTTAGTCAGCCAAGCCAACCTGGAAGCAAGCACCTTAAAAATAACGATTATAAATTCAAGCTATATGAACAGCAAACATTCTGTGGGTTCCCTGAGAATGCCAGCAACAGCCGAGTGGGTAGTTCCCCGGTCTCGGTGCCAAAGATCGTGAGATCGAATCGCGTCTCAAACCTATTTGGACGCTAAAACCGACCCTCAAAGTTTGTACAGGTTTGCAAAGGTGATAAATGAACAAAATAAATATGTACTGTACAGTCTGGGTAAGGGGAGGAGGGATCAGCGATTGAACAAGAAATGAATGACCTTGTATGATTCCATCAAGATCATTCCATTGCTACCTTCTTGAATATGCAGCTTCATGGAATATCGGTGCAACAAATTTCACAGGGGGTCGCCAACACGTCCGATTGAAGTTTTAGTTTTCGCATTGGTAACGAATCTGTAAACGTGGGCCAGGCAGAGAGAGGCTTGATGGTGAATCGCTTATCTGTGGTACCTGCAAGGTGCACTCTTGGTGTTCGATGAGGGCTAAACCAATGGCCACTATGCTTGAGACGTGTATGGGCGCTCCTGAACTCACTGCACGCAAGGTGCTCCTATGCAACTAGGCAAAACTGGTGATATTCTAGCACGACGCAGTCATTCCTTACCGGACAGACTCTCTGTAGTGTCCGCGGCCTATCTTGAGTTCGCCCCAGAACGACACGGATAATCAGTTATATGATTTTGGTAGCAGAGTGCCTTGTTGATATCCAATATAGTTACAAAAACGATGGCGGCCGTCGATTAATGCCGCCCCCTCCAGAAAAACTTAGCCGCTCATACAATACTGCAGAACTCAAGTTAAACCGCGTACACAATAGTTGCTTACAAGTTTGTAACTTATTTCCACGGTCTGTGAAAGAAGTAAACAATTAAATGACCTTGATATGCATTTGTCAATATCATTCGTTTCTTGTTAAGTGAATGATCCTTCTACCTCCCCCCATCCCCTCCTCCTCATCGCACAAGTTTCAGGACTCTTTTTAGCTTAGTACTTCCGTAATGTAGCTTACACTTTCCTCGTGGTTGGCTTTCCTGTATGGCTCAGTTTTGCAACATTACTTCAGATGCGTGTAAATTGTTGCAAAGCTTTCATTTTCGAATTTTTTTCCTTCGCGAGAAATTGTTTTGCTACATTCACTCTAACCTATCTATGTAAATGTTGCGAAAGCTATTTCGCCCTATATTGAGCAATGTACATACATGAGTACTTACATAACATCAGTAAGTGCGGGAGTTATGGATCACAATTTGATTATTCACCCTGTATATTTTTTCTGCACTCCCTGTAAATCTGTAATTAATTTTATCTGTCTAATCCAACTGCGTTAAATTAAAATTAATTAATTTTCTCATTTTTAGTGTTAAAATTATCCCTGTTGCCTGCACGAGTAAACGACCGTTTTGCAATTCGTGCCATTGGGGGTTTTGTGTCGCGTTTTGTTTTTCTCCTGTCATGTTTTGCCTTAGTGACAATTGACGACTAAATTGCCGAATTTGCTCACTTTGCTTTCACATCAATTTTCTAGGTCGGCTCATTATTTATTAACAAAAACGCTTAAAATTCAAAAGCAGTGCGCGCATGGTTTCTGTCAAGCGCCTTGGCTAGATACGCCATTACGTCAGCAAAAATCGCGCTTGTTAACTCGGCATTATCTCAACAAAAATGGTTCTGCGTTTAAAAGCGAAAAAGTGAGCCAGACATGGTGGCAACAGTAAAAATAATTATATATCCGATAGTAATTTGCGCCGAAGAGAGTTGGGTTGTGTCGTTGACCTACCCTTTGTGTTGCCAACAAAACAGTCGATAGTAATGAAGCCAACTATGCAACGGACAGAATGGTGGAAACAAAATGGTGGAAAAAAAATCGGAAGATGTTTTGTCAGCGTGGTGCCACTCGATTTCCTCGAATTGTGTTATTGATGAAACCATTTCCATGGCCCACCCACCCATTTCATTTTGACACAAAGAATTGTCGTTGGTTTGGTACAGGGTCGCCGTCGCCAGTTGTATCATTAGCCCCATGCGGTGGGCGGGTTATGTATTGCCTTTTTACTACCTTGTTCTCTCTCTCTCTCTCTACAACTATAACCTGTAAAAAAAAAAAAGTTGGCATTGGAATAAATTACCAGGGTGTACTTCCATGGTGTCACGTGGTACGTACCTAGAATGGTTCCTGTTGTAAACTACTAGTCCGTAAAGAGGATATGTTCGATCGGAACTTTTGTTGTTGCGTGTTGATAATGTTGTTTTGTAGGAATAATGGATTTTTTACGTATACCTGACCGTTTGTGTTGTGTGGCTAATGGCGGTTTTGAGTGTGACTTAAAAAAAAAAAGGCGTAAACTGCTTGAAATACCTGTTTAATAATTCACTCCTTATTTTTTTTTTTTTGTATGTGGTGGGTGAGGGATTTTGTTTTTCTCGGCTCTATTGTGAAAGAGTGAATGATTGACGTGGGAGGAAAAAATTGCTGCAATAATTGTATAGCTATAAGAGCAATGCATTATTTGAAATAATTAGGTTATTATTTAAGGTTTGTTTATGAAAACAAAGATGGGGGAGTTTAGATGGTTTTGGTAAATCGTGTTTTTTTTCGTAAGGTGTGGCTATAGTAGGCCTAATTGTTGTCGATGGGCATAAAAAAATTGGCATGAATATTTAAGGGGGAGGATTGGCTTAGTTTCGCTCTTGTACGTACTTTGTAGGGTCAACCGACAAGTGTGGTGCAATGTGGGATTTGGGCAGGTTCATTGGAGGGAAAGCCTATTTTTTCATTAAACTTGGTTTACTTTTTGTTATAAAATTATATTCAAATTCGCACTCGCGGTAAGCATTTCGGGAATAAGCAGTGACGGCGCCAGGGGTGGGCCACGACCCCCAAATACATCATTACCCCCCCCCCCCCTCCACGGGTCCCCCCCAAACCCCAACACTCACGTTACCACCAGAAAGTAAAATAATAAAAAAAGCAAGTGTGATTCAAATTCACACTCCAGTAAGCATTTCGAGAATAAGCAGTGATGGCGCCAGGGTGGGCCATGACCCCCCCCCCTCAATATTTCATGGTACAAAATTATACAAAGCTTCCCGCACATCATCGCTAACAATGAGTTTAGCCATTTGATTATGCACTTAACTGTAGTGCTACATCATGTTCCCTATCATTTATTGTACTTATTATAATTTGATTACGTTGTATTTATCTAAATCGGGTTTTTGTCTACATTTTTATCATTAAAAAGTTATCAGAATATGGCACATAAAATTGTTTTGTTTTTTAAGGTAGATTTAGCTTCATGTTAATCACAAATTATTTCGTTTGGTGAGAGGGTGAGACTCAAATTGATGGCAGATAACGAAGGGTGCTATTGCAACTCTGATATGCAAAATATATTGAGGAACGGATGCATGCACCATTTGAACAAGTCCTGTTTATTAAATTGTTAAGATTGTTGCTTTTTCAATTGAAGTGTTTGTATATTTTGTAAACTCGGCTGCATAAATTAATACAGATGCAGCCGATTAGGCTTTCCGTCATCCTGTTTACTCAGCTGCATGTTGGTAATATTCAAGGTAACCAGCATATCTGTTCCTCTTAGGATTAGGAGCTGGAATTGGGGCGTATAGGGGGGGGGGGGGGGGAGTTAAAAAAACTGATTGTAACTGTAGACAAACTGTAACTTGATAACATGTTTTGTTAATCTGCGATAAATTCAACAAGGTGTTGGCATGGAATGTCCCTTGTATGGGAAAAAAAACAGCTTAACAACTGGACTGTAATTTTTTAGTACTGCATTTCATCGCCAGCAAGCTGGCGCGCACACGCACACCCCAAAAAAATCTTCTCATTTTTGGGATTAAGTGTGGTGTACACAGCTATACAGGGCTAAATCCTTAGTGTTAACTTCCCTGTCTATTGTAAAATGTGGGTGTTTTTTCCCCTCCATTCTTTTCCATTTCAAATCCACATCACGGTGGGTTATTATGTTAAAGTGGGGGGATAGTGTAGGGAGGGGATATTGGGATTCTCTTTGAAGTGTGCAGCTGTACATGAGGGACAATGCGAGTAATCCCAAATGGAAGTGGATTCACTCAAGCTTTTGAATGAAGTCCTGGTTGTGTTGATGACAAGTTGGGCCACCACACATTCCCTGTCTGTCAGATTTGGTGGGTGGGTGGGGGTAGGGAAAACACACAGAGCTTTGCCGCCAACTCCACCCCCCTACAAAAAAATTGACATTGATTAAACGTTTGTTGTCGTATCTGTAACTTGCAGGAGGGTGTGTGTGTGTATAGCGAAAAATGTTATCTAGTCAGTGTTCATCAGCATTGCGTGTGTGTTAGTGTTGTGTCGAACGTGGGTTTGTGTTTGGTTATTACAGAAAAAGGTGAGAAAATAAATGTTTTGTTGAAATCCCATGTTGTGTTATTTGCTGGAGGTTTTTGTAGCTGTTGGATCTAAAACAAATGCGATTCGAACAAACTAAAGACAGAATATTAAATTTCGACGAGGATGGTTTGTTGCAGCAATTGAACAGAATTTCGGTTTCGCTTGGCGAATGTAACACTAGTGTGTAATGCTTTCTGTAATGCTTTCCTGTTTCTCTCATTTAAGGTTTTGAATTTGATGGTAGAACTTTGATACTTCATGTCCAGTCCAATTTTTTTATGCTCGAGTATATTATTATTATGATTTTTTTTTCTTGTAGTTATCCAATTTGCTATCATGGGTTTCGATTGTAAATTTTCTAGTTTGTGTAAAAGTTAACCTTTAGTTTCCATGTGTCCTTAGTGGTCTTGTACATCGGATTCTTGCCTTGTCGGATTATTGCCTTGCAATGTTTGTATTCTGAACAGGGGGAAAAGAAAAACTTTGATAAGCTCCTCACCTAGTACAGAGTTTTCGTAGCTGAATCTAAATAATAATAATTTCAGGGAGTCCACACTGTAAAATTCAAGGAATGTAAAACTTTACACTTTGCACGTTTTTTTTTTATTTACTTGCCTGTTACGCAATGATGTAACCCATAACCGTATATAATCTGTGAAGGGAGATTAATTTAACGTGCGTCATTGTTTTATCGTTATCTTGGCACTGTTCATGAGAGATTAGATTAGCTCGGTGCTGCGAGTTGGGCCGATTTGGCAGTTAGTAACGGAGGTGGGAGGTTTAGGCCTATTAACTCATCACCCAGGAAATATGTCAAGGTACTGTAATGTAAATTTTTAAGTGTGTAAATGATTTTATTTTGGTTCCATGCATGTTAAAACCAGGAATATAAGGCCACTTTTAAAAAGAAAGTTGGTTACCGGGCCTTTTGCTTAAGAAATCTGTGCAGGTGGGTATGTTTTTTGTTAGCCCTATTTAGATTTGTAGGTTAGGGAATTATTATTTTTTATTTTATTTTTCGTAGATAAAAGAACACAGCCTCATAATTCTATTGATTGCTTATTTTGTACTTTGATGCCTCTTTAAGGACCATTTTTGATCTGTAATTGCTAATTCCTTTTTATTTCTCTTTTTTCAAAAAAAAAAAATCGGTGCGGAGGGACCTCAGTACCAACTATTTTTGCCCAATTATTTTCTAATGACACGTTGTTTTTTTTTTGGGGGGGGGAGGGGGGTGAACCACAAAGGTTCCATTTACCTCCCAGTCCAACTAACTGGTGGTGAAACTTTAAACTAATATTTTGTTGTAGAGAATACTATAAGATAGAGTAACAGCCAGTATCGTGCACAAATAAAACCACACTATGTTTCGGGAGGACAACCTCCCGTCTTCAGGTAAAAATAAACATTAAAGCATTTTAAAAAATGTTTTAGTGTTTATTTTTACCTGAAGACGGGAGGTTGTCCTCCCGAAACGTAGTGTGGTTTTATTTGTGCACGAAACTGGCTGTTACTCTATCTTATCTGCAAAAAGTGCTGAAACTTCTCAATCAGTAGAGAATTCTATGACACTGCTATTGGATCTCCAGTAAACACTCATGCTTTTTTTCTTTGTGCACACCCTACAAAAATTAACGTTGGGGGACTGATGTTAATATGCATGGGTGCAATTTTGAGCGGGTGCCAAGCAGCTGTGATTCTGGCCCCATTCGTCATTTTGCTTAATGGGATAACATTAACACCTGCTAGAAGTAATGAATTTGGTTGTGATTTAATCCAATGTAATCCAGTAACAACCTCATTATTATTAATTACAGAGTAGGTGTGTAATTTTTATGAACAGGCCTCAACAGCAGAACAGTAAATCCTCGCCAGTGATGTATTACTGACATGAACGTTGACTTTTTGTGCGCCAATGTTGAAATCGGACTTGGGTTTATTAGTTTTAACTATAATCAAGCAGGGTTCAGACAAAACGTGGAAAACGGGAAAAATCTGGAAATCTTGGGGGGAAATTCTGATAAACGAGAATTTTTTAAAAGACGGCAACAAAAAACGGACACCAACAAAATCTCCGAAATTTCAAGAATGGTTTCAATAAAGGATAAATAAAAAGACATAAATCGCTGGAAATAATATTAAGGAAAATTGGAAATAAGCCAATAGCGCAAATCATACACTAGAAATAACGTAGTTCATAACCGGCTACCCAGTTCGCCCCCAGATCAACTTCAAGTGCATAAATGAACTATGTTATTTCTAGTGTATGATTTTCGCTATTGGCTTATTTCCAATTTTCCTTAACAAGAATGGTTAGTTGTTGATTGGTTACGCGTATATTTAAGTTATCACGTTCTAACCTATTGAAATATTTGGTCCAGAAAATTGTTAAAGCCCTTAGATTAAAAAAAAAATCAGAAGCATATGCTGGTTAGTTTTTTTGTTTTCATTACTGCGAATGTTTGGAACTTATAACAAAATCGATACATGTTTACTTTCCTGGTTAAATTACTTGTAAAACGCTGAAATTGTCACGGAATGCATGTGGAAAAGTGGAAATATCGGTGAAAAGTTAAGAATACAAAAAGTGAAAACCCTCGCAATATTCTAGCTTCACATCTTGTACATGGAATGGTTTCAACGTTGAAGGGATGAAATTCGCAAAATCGACTGAAAGTTTTTTTTTTTTTTAATTAGCTTAATTTTTTTTAGTCTTAAATCAGCCGAAGCAATTTAATGCTCGGACATGTGGCTGCGCCGTCTTAATTTTGAACGTTACCAAACTTCTTGGAGAAGAAGAACTATTTGGTAGAGGGAGGTGCCAACCCGGGGATTCTATTCGGGAGACTTCCGATCATCGTAGGGGCCGAAAGATTGTCCAGAATAGTTCCCATAGCCGCTGAAGGAGCATGGTAACCTATAAAGTCCTGGTGGGGACTTTGCCAAGGTCCCTTTTCCAGGGGTTCGATCAGATCCGTAAACCTCCAGCAACCAGGCTGAGCTCTCACCACTCAGCCAAGACGACCACAGTTAAGATTAGATGAGCAATTTTATACTTGTTGTTTTTTGGAACAAAGGATTTCAGGAAAGTGTCTTGTCAAAAGTGAGGTGCGGAAATGTTTTTCCACTTGGGGTTGTCCAGAGTGGAGGAGAGGGAATGAATAACGAGGTGCCCGATCTTGTGTGGCCGACTTTTTTTCGTATTTGGCTACTCACGAACTGTACAAGATAAATATGCTGTGTGAAACCGGAAATTTTATGTCGTTAGTTACATGTCCATGCAAAAAAATAAAATTACCGGTGATAATAAGTCGTGGTGGTTTTTTACTCGGCAATGCTTGTTTGTTAATGAGCTAAGTAAAGTAGTTACTCATCTTAATGCGTCATGTTCATGCGTCATCAGTTTCTTGGTGTTTATGCAGAAAGAAATCGAGTTGACTTAGTACACGGTGTCCTATAAATACCAACAAATGTTGGATGGTTATAGAGTCAAGGAAACAATCAACTGTTGCTAATAAAATCTTATCCAAAAATGAACCGTTACCGAGAGACGGGTGTAGAGGTTTGCTAATGATTGAACCGTTTTTCGGGAAAAATCAGACGCCTAACGGTGGAACATAACTTGGAACACGTTCAGGAATAGTGCTTTGCAATGGTGCAAACTCAAATTCATCATTTCAGACATGAGTGGCACATTTGGGAGGGAGGGGGATAGATAATTGCTTGCTTCCGTGTCTTCTACAACACCCAAAGTTTTTCAGTATATTTATGGGACACCCTGTATACGAGTTTATCCGTGTAAGCCAACTCATTTTCTTGCACAGAAGATCTTCTAAAAATTTAGTCTGTATTTTATTTTTTTATTTTACTTTTGGGTTTTTCTCATGTTTTGTTGCACTTTCTCGTGTTAAGTCGCAGGATTTTTTTTAGCTTATTGGTCAAACTTGGCGTGTGTTATATTGCCAGTAAAATGGGCATCAGATCCAATAGGCTATTGCCCCAAGGACCAAGGGTTTTGTAATAAGATTTTTCGATTGGATTGTCTTTCCAATAAGGGGTGCAGCCTTTGTACAGTTTCAAGGTGAAAGAACAAAGGTGAAATTGAATCCTTGGTTTGCATCACTTGAAATCTAACTCCCCAACAGGAAACGTAATTATTTATCACCAGAGTCAAATGTTTATAAGTTTTCCGAGAACATAAACTCCCTAAGTGAGTGCGTAGGACTGAATTTACATGTAAAAGTCCTTCGCCGCCCACAGTGTCGGGTCTCCAGGTCACCCATAGAAACGGGAATAAACATGTATAAACATGTTATAGGCGTGTAACTTCGTAATCTGTTCTTTTCACGGGATCTATAAAATCTAGAGGGTGCAATTTAGTCTCTGGTGTGTGCGTTGATCAGTTGCAAGATATTTGCCTAAAAGCAGGCCTTCCCTCCCTTCTTTTTTTTTCGTGCGTTGAGGTCTTGCTGTCTAGGTGTTTCCAAGACACCCTCGCCGACTGCTTTAAAGCTTAACTATGCAAGAAAGAGTGTTTTCCGTATATGGGCATTTCACTGTTCTAATAGAAATATATGTATTGTGGATTGCTTGCTTCTGTTCGAACCATCGAACGTTACGAATGATGGATTGTACAGAAGCGAGCAATCCATAATACATATATTTCTTTACATTAGAACAGCGACATGCCCAAATAAGGAAAACATTCTTCTTGAACAAGAGCATGTATCTTCCTCCGTGCCTGTGATGTGTAGCCTACATTTGTAGTGAGGAGCTAACGGGGAAATGGGTTGGAGTTAAAAGGACATGCCTTAATTGTTACTATACTAGAGCATCCTGCGTGAAATAGCTTTTGTAACATTTACGTAGGTTACAGTGAATGTAGCAAAACCGTTTCTCACGAGGGGGAAATTGGAAAGTGGATGCTTTTGCAACATTTGCACGTGTCTGAAGTAAAGTTGTAAAACTGAGCCATGCAGGAAGGCCAACCAGGAGGTAGGTGCCTTTAAAATATGCACCATAGGCGAGTATAAAATATAAACTTGAACAATTCATTAAAAGAACTCGAGCACTTGGTATTTAAGGCACCACTACTAGAATGCCGTTTGTCGCAACATTTACTTAGATTTGACTGAATGTATCAAAATAGCGAGTCGTGCTGGGAAACCAGCATCCAATAAAGAAGATATAATAATATAATAATAATAATAATATTTGTCGCAATTGCAACAGGTCTGGCAAGGATCCTAGGAAAGATCACTGACAGCCAGCCTAAGTCATAAAAAGACAATTACATAAAGTGATAAAAGTATGGCCAGGGGAAGGTAAGGGAATAGGTATGGGGACACGAATGCTTTACCACCAAGGTTAAACCTGCCAGGAACTCTAAGGTCCCAGGTGGCATCGCCAAACGTGTTGGACAATGGAGAGGTAAAAAAAAAGAAGGCCCCAATAAAAATAAAAAGGCAGATAAAAAAATATGGAGAGGTTACAAACATCGTTATGTAAATCAAAGTATGGTTATGGTATAACCTAAAATAATGCATCGCCAAAATGGGAATTGTCACCACCATAAAATAAATAATTTAGAATTAAAATGCACGTAGTTCGTAGGAAAAAGCATGGTAGAGGTAAAACAGTTTTTTTTTTTTCTTGCTACTACGGAAATTGTGAATTTTTAACTTCTCCGACACCATTTTCGAATTTTAGTGGAGAGGAAGACAAAAACGTATAGTGGAATGGAATACTATTTTACTAATACTGCTTTACCATAAGCTGGTTGGGAACGCCTTTAATGATAGTAAAGTATGGTATGCAGGCCTGTGTTAATCGTTTGCCAGCAGTGAAATTATTTCTGACAGTCTTGCAGCTGTTTTGTTTTCTTTTCTTTTGCCCTTCATATGCCATTAGTAGATATTCAGCTGATCATTAAGGTTTAATGTCAAAAGACTTGCGAAGTGCAAAAAGAAGATGGTCTTCCTTGAAGTGTTTTTATTATTTTATTTTATGATTGCACCCCCTCTCATAAATTGATAACGGGAGTAAAAAATTTATTGAGCATTGTCGTTGTTAAGTGTTGAGTCTCATTAAATAATGGGATATTACTTTTTTTTTCTGAGAAGGTAATTTTTTGTTGTTGTTGATGTTGGGGTGTAGATTAGGGCGTCTGTACTGAAAGTTGTGCGTTAACGTGCAGTGCGAAGACCTAGCTTATTAAAAATGTGGCAGAACAGGTTTTAAAGACGTCATGTCAGAAATCTCACAATTTGGAAATGTTTATTCACAATTATTTCCACCTCTTTATCTCTTACCTATAGTGATAACAATCTCGATCTATAAGATGGCAAGCCTGTATTGTTTAGAAAGCAGGGATGAGAATTGCTATGAGCGAAAAAGGATGATGAAGTCCTGGTTTTGCAGAATTTTTAGGAGTTATAATGCATTTATTTTCAGGTACTTTTCAAACTGTGAGAGGGAAGGACTTGAGTCTGATTTCGCTTAATACACACCTAATACACTTCAGAACCTAGGATTAAAACAAACAATAATATTGTTGCCCCAAAATTTTTCAACCGAACTAAATTTCTGTGACCATTCATGGTTATTTTTAAAAAATACTACAAATTCACTAGACATAATAATCATTGTGAAGTACTGACTATAAAAAAACAAGTTCAAATTTTCGCTGCAGCTATAGTTTCTCATTTCATGTCCCTGTTTCACAGTCAGTACTTCACAATGATTATTATGTAGAGTGAATTTGTAATACTTTTTTTTTAAATAACCATGAATGGTGACAGAAATTTACTTCTCTTGAAGCCTTTTGGGACAGCAATATTGTTGTTTTAATCCTAGGTTCTGAAGTGCATGAGGTGTGTGTGAAGTGAAATCGGACTAGAGGTCCGTCCCTTTCACAGTTTGAAAAGTACCTTATCCTTTTTGGCTCATAGCAATTCTCTCATCCATGCTTTCTAAACCATGTAAAACGTTTTAAGGAAAAGATAGGCAATTAATACCTGACTAATCTCCTGGGAACCAAGCCAAAACCCAACGTTTTCCTGTCCGATGTCTGTCCAAGTTCACACCTGGAATCTCTGAAGTGCATTAGGTGTGTACGAAGTGAAATCAGACTTAGGTCCTCCCCTTTCACAGTCTGAAAAGTACCTGCACATATACCACACGCCATGGCTGTTTGTGCTGTGACGTGCATATCACGTGACTGGGCTAGTCCAATCAGACGGCCAAACAGCCATTGTTCTTGTTCGTCATTGGCTAACTCATGGTGACTTCACGGCAAACAGCCATTGCGCATGGTTTAATTGCATTAAAACACCTAAAAATTCTGCAAAACCAGGACTTGATATCTTTTTTGGCTCTTGGCAATCCTCATCCCTGCTTTCTAAGGGGAAGAGAGGCAATTAAAATCTGACTAATCTCTTGGGAACCAAGCCAAAACCCAACGTTTTCCTGTTGGGAGTCCGATGTCTGTCCAAGTTCAAAACTGGAATCTATCGTCAATCGTGTCTGATGTTGCCTATATAACGAGCAACATCAAGTTGGCCTAAATACTTGGTATTTACATTTTACTTAAAGGGACATACCTTCTCACCGTATTCGAGCATCCTGCGCGTAATAGTTTTTGCATCATTTACGTAGGTTAGAGTGAATGTAGCAAAACACTTCCTCACTAGGGGAGGAATAGGAAAATCAATGTCTTTGCAACATTTGTATGCGTCTGAAGTAGTGTTGCAAAACTGAGTCGTATAGGAAAGCCTATGGGAGGAATGTACCTTTAAATTCAGTTTACGTTTTATGTTTGTTTTAGGTGAGTAGGGAAGGGCGAGGAAAGGGATGTGGGCTTAGTACTAAAGTGTACACGAATAAAGGGAATTTAATTAATCTTAGTTGCATGGTGCGGCTAATACTAGATTCGGTCGGCTAGTTGCTATCTTAGTTGGAAATCCTGTCTCTTTCGTAAGGGAAACCTCTGACTGTAAATTGTTTCGGAACAAGAATCGTGCTGACAACCCAGGCCTGATGATGACCACAGTTACTATTCGGCTATGCTCCTAACTTAACGCACTTAATTGTGTGTATAGCCTATCTCGGCTACATAAAGCCGTAACATTAGAACCGAGCGGAACCAGCACCGTTGTATGGAAAGACTGTTATTTAGGCTGCAAGGTTCAATTAATGATCGTTGAAAGAGATGCGGAGGTTCCAGGACGAGAAAAAAAATGGCTACTAATCATATAGTCGAGTTTTGTTTTAAGGATGTAATTTTTGTAGCTGCATGAGCGAAACGTCTGCCATCCTTAACATTGGGCAAAAGTACGAGATTCAGGATTCACTGAACTCGAGATGCCTTTTTTTTTTGTTGTTTCTCGAGGGAGGATGTGGTTGATTATTATGGAAGCGTAACCCACTTTCGGTGTGTTTATTGCTCTTGAGAATAGGTTCGGTAATAAGCGCAATAATTATTTCTGACTTACTACCGGTGAGAATATCATCCAAACAGAGGAAAATTTACTTTCGACTTGTCAAGCCTGTTTAGTCTTCGTGAGAGAAAGGTTACGTAACATGTCGTCGGAAAGTTCTACCCTGACAAATTGCTGCCTAATGTGTACATAATGGGTTAAACTCAATGATTTAGAATGCAGGCATGGCTTCTTTTTTTTGCTGTCGTTTTAAAGTTGTTTCGGTTTTTCCCCCCTTGCATTACAATTGTGTGGTAGTGTTTCCAAGGTTACAAGCGAGAACGCCCTATGGATTTCCAGCCTAATCTTTTTTTTTTTAACTTTTTCTAGCTAACCCTTCTGGTTTTTCTTATTTTTTTGTTGGTTTATACTGCTTGATACTTTATTCCTCGACTTTGTCTTGAGGTTGTCTGTGAGGATGTCTTTAAAAAACGTTACATTTGATCAGTAACATGCACAGACCCCCGAGAGGACAGGTGCAACTTTTAGTAAAAGGGCACATTTTTTCCAGGTACTTTTTTTCGGCTATCTTTTTACCCTTTCTTTAGCCTTTTTTGCCCTTTCTGGGCCTTGTTTTGGCCTTTTAATGGACATTTTTTCTTCAGAATTTTTTGGCTATCTTTTCCCTTTCTTAGGTTTTTTCCCCTTATCAGAATTTTTTGCCCTTTTCTGTTCTTTTTTACCCTTTTTAAGCCCATTTTTAGGCTCTTTCTCAGACAGCGCTGCACTAGCAATGCTGACACAAAATGGGCAATTTTCCAAAAAGGCAGGGGCGCTGGCCCCCCTTGGCCCCCCTCTGGTGCATGCCACTGCAATTTGTAGGCTACTGTTTTTAATTTTGAAATAGACCAAGATACGATAAAGTAGAAAATCTAAGAAAAAATGTGTCAAATTTCTGGTTTATCTCTCAGGCATGAAATTCTTCCTCGTTTTAGCTGAATTCCTAGCTTTGAAAACTTCATAAAATCACATTAAAAAAAATGGACAAATTTGGCGGTTTTCTCCTTTTTACTCTTTTTTAACCATGAGCGTTTTCATCGCTGATCTCGGCAAAAAAATGTCTAATTCTATTCATACTGTTTGGCTGTTTCTTAGCTGTACGTTGTTTACTGATAACGCTTCCAATCCATTCGTTATTGTTATGTAAATTCGATATATAAAAAGCAATTTTTTATGTTGGTTGATGTACATTGCCTCCAGATTAAGAAAAAAAACAATTTTTGGTGTAGGTATTGTACGTTGCCTCCACGATTGCATTATGATAAATTGATGCTCAGTCATAGAGCAATTTCGTTAAATTACGTAGGCTGAGTCATTGTGGTGCTGAATTTACTGATGTATACTGCTTAACAGCAGGCACTATTTTCAACCGAATTAAATGAAATTGTTTCAGACGTTCTCATTAGTCATGTTTTACGTGGTTGAATGCTTTCGATATTTTCGTTTTATCATTAAACGACTTTTAAAATAAGTGGGGCGGCGCCCCCCCCTTGGGGAGGATATGGCTATAGAAATAGCTTTCTGAATCAAAATTACTATTCACGTCGTCAAAAAACAAAATTCTGTAGCTGATCTACAATAAGGAAACAATGTCAATAACGTGAACTGAAAACTTTACTAATCTGATAGAAATTGCATTATATGCTACACTTCTTTAGATTAACTGGATGGAGTTAGAATCAGTTCATTACTTTTTCCATATAGGGGTTGACCAGGATCTGTTTGCCAAGTTGACAATTTTTTTTGCGGTTAAGCTACGTTTTTTTATTAATTTTTTTTGGGGGGGAGGGGTGATGGGTGGGTAGGAGAGAGGCACATCCCCATCGCTTTGAGTCTTGGGCTGCGTCATTACTTGAAAATTATGTCATCAGGAAGGTAACGTTTCCAGCGTCATTAACATTCAGACCTTGACTCTTGGTGCGCTTTTAATTACCCGTGGCAAATTATTTGGTGTGAACTTTTGTCTGGGCGTAGAAAATATTCTCGCAACCTTTGCTTCTGAATACAGTTTGCGTCAATCAGCATGAGGACAGAACTCTCATAAATGGAGCTACTAAAATCGTAAATATTCTGTTGAAGATCACTGCAGGAAAAATATGTTAAGCAGTATTTCCTGCAATCGGCACTATACGCAACCTTTTCTAACTATATTCAGCCTTTAAGAAAACGTTGTTTTAGAACAATAACTGAACCCAACAAGTTCTTATGATTAATGATAATGAGTATAAGAATTCGTGACTAATTTTTTTTTTATTATTTCTTCTATGGTGTCTTTTTTGAGCTGAAATAGATTAGTACATTCCTGTATAATTGCTATGTGCTATTTTTTCTTTTTTTCACCTTAACATTGTGACTTTGGCATAAAATCTTTCAAGTTCAGTAAACTTTGCAATGAGAGAGAATTATGACTCATTGTTTTATTACGCGATTTATGGTTTTTATTGTGCACTATACCATGCGCAATGGCTGTTTGCTGTGACGTCACCATGAGATAGCCAATGACGAACGAGAACAACGGCTGTTTGGCCATCTGATTGGACTAGCCCAATCACGTGATATGCACGTCACAGCACAAACAGCCATTGCGCTTGGTATAGTATACAATTTGTCATGCTTAAATTTGTGTGTAAAGTGTAAAGTTTCATCTTTGATTAAGAAGTCTTCTGCGTATTTGTCTTTTCGCTTCTGTTGTTAACATTATTTAACTGCTTATTAAGTTAAGAAGAGAAATACGTATATAGGTGTGCTTGAAAAATAAAATAAGCGTTTGTTGCGTGTAAAACAATTCTGTTTGCGTAGAAGCGATTATTATTTTGTTTCTCTTTCCGTCTACCCAGAGGGTTTGCCGTAGTGTCTCTTACGTCACCGAAGGTGTAAAGCCAGTTTCTTGGCCTTAGCATCCTGAATTTTGAATAGAATTTCTCTTGCTCCAGATTATTTGAGCTGACTTTTAACTCTTTCATTTTCTTTTTTATTGTTTTTTAAACCCTAAGGTAAAATTGTCCGTTGGATGTTTGTTACCTCCGGGGGTTAGCTCCACCTGTTCCTGGTTCAGATTGGATCAGGTGTCATTACCATCACAATACAACCACACATGTTGTATTCTCTGTACATCAAGATGATTATAACTTTCTTGTGCAGGCTGTTAAAAGTTCTATGTAAAGCCTCGACCGCTTTACTATATTGGGAAATAAGTTGCAATTGTGCTAATGGTCGAATTGAACCACGTAATAATGGATTTCAAACAAACCAATTACCTAGAGTGAAAATGGAAGCCACAACCGAACGGTCTTGGAACTTTCCACAATCTGAGATGTCACCCATTCCGTTGTCAATTACTATAATTTTTACTTGTTTTAAGGTAGGTGACTGAAAAACATTGAGGCATGGGAAATAAATTATATTAGACTTACGAAAGTAATCTAAATTTAAATATATCTCGAAAACATTTGGGAAAATTTACATGAAAGTAGAAAAAGTGATCAATAAAGTTATAAATTGTGTGACACTTGTAGAAATAAGGAACCAGTCCTATATTAATTTTTTTTTTATTTTCTTAACATTTATTAGCGATAGCGATTATAAGTGCTATGTTCCACTGGCTTAATTAACTGCATTATTATTTATTAACAGTATTTTTTAAGCTCGGAAGGAAATGTTACACTAAGGCTTTAATGGGAATGTGGTAGGTTAATGCATTTTATGCAGATTATTATGATGTTAAACGTATGCATCCAATTTATTTTGATATTTTATTATTCAGGGAAATCGCGCTAAGAAAATTCCTAGAGAATTTTTAAATACGATATTGTTGAAGGTAGCTTTTGTATGTATGTGTGATGAAATACTTTGAAACAGTTTTGCTGCTAAAATTCTGTACGGTGGCAGTCCATTTTTTTTTAATCGCTTGGGTTTTTCTCAGTTTTTGGTGTACCAGCATGCGTGGTCCTGTAGTGAAAAGATATTATGTTCTCTTCGCTTGTGTCGTGACAGCCATGTTGAGCCAACACAAGTAAACATGCTAAACTTTAATAGCCAAAGCGTTCTGGTTTCAGTAATCTTTTTGACAGGCGAGCAAATTTGACAGAATGTCCTCCTCCCCTGAGATGTGAAATATTGCTGGATCATACCATACTTAAAATTTATAGCAGCCTCTTAAGCTTTTTGTCAAATTGCTGTAGGTCATTACCCTGTTTCCTTCATCCTTGAGAGATTTCAGTGGTTTCTTACAGAGAGAGAGGCAGGGGGGAGGGATGCAAGCTTTGGTTGATGCATATAGGGAAAGACATAAAACTAGGATGAGGTAAGATGGACAGTATAGTTCTTCCTAAGGTTTCGCTCCAACAGGCACTTTTAACATTTTTTCCTCTGTAATTTTTTTTTGTCGGATCTATTCAAAGCTGATTCAGTCCAGTAAGTCCAGTTAATTATGCTTCATTTTTGTGCCCAAGTGGCTGTGAATTGTTATAAAACGTCCGAACTTTACTGATCATTGTTATGCTACATTGCTGCTAACTGCATACTTAACTTTGAAGCGGTCATGATTTGGTTTATTTTTTTTTTAAGGAAAATCCTGGAAAATATTTCTCTTCCTTAAATGTAAATGTAACTTGTGTTTCACACTATTTGGGGAAGCTAAAAAGACTGTAAACCTCATTTTAACGTCACTTATTTTTAAGATAAAAAAGTTAAGGTTAGATAACTTAGTTCTATTGTTCATTCACTCTTTTCAAGATCTTTACGAACCATGTATGTAACTTGGTGTGGTGTAGTATAATTATAAGTTTAGTTAGGTTAGGGTGCAGTGTAGAAAAGAGCATATGGTTTTCGGCCTCAAAGCTCTAATTAAATAAAATCGTATCAAGATCATTGTTTAAAATTTTTGAGGTGTAGAATTGACGAAGAGAGTTAGTCAGGTTTGATCGTTATGATTCCTCGAGTTATGCCTTAATGTGCCTGCAAAGTCACATTAGAGAAGTAAAACATAACGTCTGCTGGCTCGTGTAAAAGTAAGCTGTTCTGTGGATTTTCTGTAGTTCTATATCTCTTGTGATTTTCTTCAATGAATTATTAGGCAAATTTTCCATAGTAGCAATTTCTGAAAAAATAACTTGTTAAGTCTCCTGCTTTTAAGCTACATGTTTGCCATGCCACCTTTGGTTTCATAATGCCATGTGACATGCTACTGGTCAAGTGGTCATGTCTTAGTAGGTGTTCCGTTGAATACTGCATTGTTGGTGTAAGGTCAGATTTGTTTAAGTATGGGCATAAATAACCATTTTGTTGCCACAACCTTCTATCTTAAAACCCTGTTGTGCTTTAAAAGTTTATGTACTGTATTTGTTTTTCAAACTTAAGTTTTGATTCGTGTTGGGTGAAGATAGTTATTGTTTATTGTCATGAAGACAAAATGTAATCTATCTGAAAAATAGTTATTCAGTGAAACTTATCACCTTTAGTTAAAGTTTAGTTCTTCCCTTTACTTGTGCAATCGTAATCCGAAGCTTCGTTATAGTTGGGTTGTGCCAGTGGTGTTGTAGACTAATTAAAGCAATTTATTATTTGTTCTGCTGTTGATTTTACTTAATAAATTTAACTCAAATAGCTTAAGTAGACAAGTGAGTTAACGGTGACTAAACTGACACTTTAAAAGTAGAACGCCAAGTCCTGGTACGCTTCTGCATTTTGTTTTGCCTGAATAGGTGGTTTTTAAGGCAATATTGTATACATAGTAGTGTAGGGCAAAGGTTTTGCTCGTTATTTTTTAGCACTATAAGTGTTCTTGTTTCTTCATGCACTGCTATGCTTGGTTGGCCATGCTGTGTAGAATGATCGTACGTGCAAAGTCACTGAGGTGAACTGACGCTGTGTTTTCTTCTGTTTTTCTAGGTTTTGCAGAAGGAAATTGAATCGAGGGGTAAAAATGTCCTGTCAGTGTTAAAGTTGTGCGAGCGTTTACAAGCTGACCAGCAACTGACAGCTCAACGAAGCGATGAAGCCAGTCATGTCCACCGTGTGGCGCTGAACTTGGAAAAACGCTGGCATGCTGTGTGGTTAAGGTCTTTGGAATGGCAGTGCTTGCTTGAAGAGCTCATAAAGAAGTATAAAGCGGTAAGAAAAAATATTCCATAATTAGTAACCTATTGAGTTAAATAAACAAATTCCTAAGATTTCAAGTATGGTAAACTACAGCATGGGTGGTATTGTTGGTGAAAATGTTATGCACATTGTTCACTTGCTTAGTCCCTGCTTAGCCCTCAAGCATTAAATAAGTTGTAGGTGTTAGATTCTTGAGTGTATGAAGGATTAATACACACACAGGGTTGGGGAGTTTAGACACTGGCATATCCAATGTGTTCGTAGGTTCGCAAGTCCCTACTAGAGGACTGCACTATAATGAGGAGTTCAAGATCCTGAGAAACTTGGTGGCAGTGGTAAGGGATCAGGGTACTAGTAGCACAAGAGAAAGGGTTTGAACTTGGTTTCTTATTCAAGGGCATCCTACTTTTGACAGCACGTCATGCACAATAGGTTTGAAACTGGGAATGAAAAGACAAACCCAACCCAAAAACTGGAATGAAGTTTAGATGAAGTGAACTTCGCTCCAGTTTTGGGGTTAGTACTGTCTTTTCATTCCCCTCAGCTTCAAATTCAAGCCCATTGTGCGTGACGTGCTGTCAAAAGTAGGATGACCCTTAAATAAGAAACCATGGTCAAACTCTTTCCTTTGTGCTGATAGTAGCCTGGTCCCTTACCAGCTGCCTTACTGACTGATGGTTCATCACTTCCCTGAATGACACGGAGTCAAGTAGGGGGCAGTGCTTCTCACTACATGGCACATTCCGTACATGGAAGTGCTAACAATTTGTACAGTTAGTTCATCTGAATTCATCATTTTATGTTATGTTGTCTTTTCATTCCCTAAAAACTTTATTATGCGCAGTCAGTAATTATCATTGTTGCACAAAATAACACATTTGCAAATTTTCAACAAGTCATTGCTTACCTGAATGCACATAATGTTTAAGTAGCCTACTTTTGGTGCTATATTAAATTTTAACAATGCGGTAGCCCAGTCAGCGAGTTATTTACTCTCTAAATCCTGTATTAAAAATATCCGATTTCTAAACTAAATTCTGTCCATGGAGGGAGTTTTCTATCACGGAAAAGTCTGCCACTCCAATCATTCATAGACGTGATCTAGATTCAATCTAGCATTAACTTACTGCAATTTATGGTAATCTGTATCTATAGTACAGCCATTAGTAAGGCTTGTTAAGCATAAACTATTCTATCGTTTGTTGAACAGTTAACACTGCGTAACAATATGGTGCATTCGTTGGCTTAATTGACGTACTAATTTGGACTGGTTAGTTGTGGACGTATTTATTGAATGCGGTTTAACATCAGTAACACCCCAAAAAAAATCAGTGGCAGTTGTGCTGAAAATCAATGTCACCATTGTAGGGTAAGAGGTAAGGTGAGTGGTACGGAGGTCTGTGCGGATTCGTGGGTTCGTCAAAACAATTACAGGGGATTAGCCACGAGTCAAGCAATGTCGCAAACTACACATTATACGAACACATTATACGAATTTTCCTTATGTTTAATTCCGTCTCACTGTGGAGTGGAACAAAGAAGCTCTATACTAACCCAAGGTTGATCACTATAAAAAGTCACTATTTTGGGGCCAAACGTTAGCTGTGGAGGATAGTACTGAGGTATGTATGGATTCATGCGTTTTTCGAAATGACTGCAGAAAACAAAGTGTAACAAAACTAAGAAACTGAGGAATGATATAATGTTATAAATGAAAAATGTGATTATGGTAAGTTACATAAGTTGCTTGGTATATCCTATCCTTTACGATTTGTCTGGACGAAGCAGGACTGTCGTCATTCTTATGTCCTTGTCCATACCTGGAGTTTAAAAAAACAACAAAAGAATTCCAACGACACCGCCAACCTGCCATTTCTTTGAAGCGCCGGTTCGACAGAAAGACTGGACTTGAAAGGGCGTAGGCGTTAGAAAGCTAGCTGTAGAACTAACCACTATAGTAACAACATGGGGATTGTGAACTTTTCATTGGCTGCTGTTTCAAGGCTAAGTGGTGGGTGGTTTCATTGTGGACACAGTCATGACAATGGTAGAAAATAAAGGTTTTAAATCGAGATTGATCGTGAAGATTTCTCTGTTGCGAAGGAGTTGAAAAATCGTGGGTTGGTTTCAGGCAATGATAGTGTTGGACCCACTGGCCTATTTTAGCAGTAGACGCAATTAAGGGTTGTACGGCCACATTCAATTTCAACTGTGAACTGGAACATTTTACGGCAATTTTCTGGATGTTGAAAAGTAGCACTGACCCATCAAATATTAGCTCTCCAAATGAAAACCATAGGCTACATTGCCAGTTTTGCTTGTTTTTAACTCTGAAAATGAAGGTCACGTGGGGATTGTTTTTGGTCGTTTGTTTACAAGTTTAAAATGGCAGCCATTAAAGCACATCTCGTCTCCATACTTTTTTGCTAATCGTAGAATTCATGCAGCACTAATAATTGTTCAGTATCCAAAACAAATTGTGGGCTTTTGTTGTATGTAGTCGTGTTAGGAAAAAAAGCCAGACTTTTTTATATTATTGTAGCCTCTAAACAATTGATGTATTGTTCATTCCAACAAAAACTAACTCATACATTTGTGTTATGAGGTTGTTGTTTTGCTTTTTATTTATTTATTTAACCATCCGAGGACGGGTTTGTGTAGAAGGGACGAATTATGTTTCATTCCAAATTAAAATAAATTTTAAAATTGTATTTAACAAACTAACAAATAACAAAGTCTTTACGAAAAAAAAAGAATGTGTTTAATTAATGGTGAACAATTTAAGTTAGAAATTGGAGAGATTTAATCAACTTTATTCTAAAGGATTTGCCCAGTCTTATTGTACACATTAAGGGTAGCAAACATGCTGCAAACTATTTTAAATGTTCATCCTTTAATTGACTATATAACTCTTCCCCAATTCAGTTCTAAGACTTTGTTGAATTTTCGTACTTAAGCATGAAACGTGCCAAGAAAAAAATCGCGAATACCAGTTAACATTTTCTTATATGACCCTGTACCTTCATTGCACCATATCTGAGGACAATCTCTGTATAAAAACGTCATCACCAAGAGTTGTGACGTTGCTTTGTGTCAATAATGCTGCCACGATTCCAACTGGTGACCGATTGCATGGTAATACTTTGCTACCATGCAAAGAATGAAGCCCTGATGACAGCCATTGAAGGGTGCACGTTAGAGCAATCTGCTCAGAGGCGTGCACTCTAGGGGTAGTCCGATATTGATATCGGTATAATCTGTATTTATCGGTATTTTTGTTATATCGGTATCGGACCACTGTAAGGCTTCCGATACAGATACACGTCATGCCAAGAAACGCAACCGTCTTCCCTGCAAAACTGACAGCAAGCAAGGCAAAAGCAATAACCAAGTGAAAAAAAAAAAAAAGCCATTTCCTCAGTTTGTAATGAAAATGTAGTACGTGACCGTTCCAATGTTTTAAGTTTTACGAAGAGGAACTTAAATCTAACTGAGAAAATGAATGTACTGAAGCCATGAGTAGGAATAAGAGCAAAAATGCCGTTATTGCTGCGCAGAACTTTTTGGATAATCTCAACAGTTTGAACCCATGCAAAACTAGAAACTGAAGTTGCATTTGTATGGAATTTAAACTTTTAGTCGTGATTTATTATTATTATCGTTATTATTGACATCGGTTTACCCTTCATCGGTATCGAATCGGTAAAAAGTCATATCGGCCGATCCCTAGTTAAACTCGTATTTGAACTTCTTTCGATAGATCTAAATTGAGCCATCTTACGAATGAATTAAGACAGTAAATTACTGGTGAGTTATGTTGATTTGCCTTTGATGGCTGACGGATGACCATGTTTCACGTAAACGACCAGCTGTGCCCATTCAAACCAGCAGCCCTAGAAATCTGCCCCAGAAATCTGCCCCCTCACTTTTTTGGCCGAGCTGCAAAATTTACACTTTAAAAAACACAACGAACAGTTCTCACACATGTTGATACCATGAAATCCCTCCGCTTGAAACTATTAACCAGAAAAATAAAACCCGCTTCTGTATAACTGAATTACACCTGCCACTTTAAACGGACTGCATTATAGTCTACGATATAAGCTCCTATAGCACTAACATTTAGGCTTACATAGACATTACTGTCAATTCGTTGGATCTAAATGGTTGCAATGACCAGTAAGCTGGCACAATAAATTATTAATACTTCACTTGATGTGGCCTCCTGTAGATAAGATTTAAGTTATTAAGACATTCTAGACCTTGCTACCCTTACTGAGTGATAAATCAACAGCATGCTTTTCATTTTTTTCCCCCGATTGCGTGCACGAATTACCTCTAGTGCTCAAGAGTAGGTGTGTAGGGAAGGGGTTCAAGTTACTTCTGTTCAGCTGTTTGTTTTTATTTGTTCTGTTGTTAATTATTGGCCTCCAGTAAACCATCTTGCATTCCATTTTGACATTTCATTGTCTCTTGTTCGCGGTCTCTTTCAGTCATAAATTTATGTTTCAACCTTTAATTGCTTTGATGCAACAAAACTAGAGAAAAAAACATAAACGACGACAAGCTTGTGAGTTTTTGCGTTCTTTCAGTGCCTTGATATTAATTGTCCGGAGCTAATGGAGCTCACCTCACCGAATACTCCAAATCACATATCCAAGTTTACTGTGGTCGAAACAATTTGATCCCTGTGAAACGCCGTGCATTTTGCGAATTCGTCATCTAGACTGATAACAAACTATACATACTATCGCTTATAAATGCCCATAGAATTTGCTGATCGCCTTTATAATTTCTATCAAATTTGTACTTACGGCATGACAGTTAAACCATCGCCTCTAAAGTTGAAAGAAGCGAAACTTGAGTTTTCCCTTTGCACGCCCATTGTGTAAATAAAGTTCCAATGGAACCCGCAAAAACAGCGCTGCCAACAGTGGTGTCACTACTTTCGTGAGTGACTAAATGGCAGTAGACGCCATTAAGAATACTTCTAAGCGCGCTCACTTTTATACCATACATAATTTAAGAAATTAAAAAAAAATACAGTTAATGAAATAAAACTATAAAATATCCGTTGTAACAAAACTAATCTTCATTTCAAAATACGATTCGGTCATCATTTGGCTTACTAGCTAGACCATTGATGCCAGAATTGGGCTAGAAATTGTAATGTCGCCACGGCCACGGAAAAAGAAGCTGAGTGACATGGAGGTTCATGCGTTTTTTAAAACGGTTATAAAGGATTATCCATGAATAAAGCAATGTCACAAACTACGTATTATACAAATTTACTTCTGTCGAGTGTGAAGACACTGTCGCACAGACCACCAGTAAGTTTGGCAGGAAGTTTGGCAGTGACTTGCAACGTTCCCAGCTAGACCTACTGACCAGTCTAGTTGCAGACATCATCTCCTCACTAAACCGTTATGATCGTATAATGCATTAAGGATTGAGTACTTATTTAGTTTTATCTTGATTGGATTGTGTTCTGCTGCCTCGATTTAATTATAAATAATACTGTTATTAGAAATGAAGACATATTAGCTCTTTATATTCTGAGGCTTAGTAAATAAGACATCAGTTTCAAACCGTCACGGTTCAATTACTGTTATCTTTTAAAATGGACTAGATTTAACAAACATTTTAAACTTGCATTACTCCAGCCTCCTACTTATCTAGCTGCATTGCCCCACTTAATTATTTTCCCATTTAGATTGAATCTTGCGTATTTTGTTTGAATTCTGAAACGGAATAAACTGGTAAAGAGCTCGAATTATCAGTGGTTATGCCGCGTGTGTATTTTGATGTAAATGCATGTGAATTCTGTTTTTCTTTGTTTTTAGTTTTTCAGCTTGAGTAGCTGCTGTGCATCAGGGGTTTGAATTGCATGTATATATTCTAAACAATTATTAAAAACTAACGAAGGCTGACAGAGGCCTAATTGTCACGATTATAGCTACAACTAGGACTTAGTATTAAACAGATTACAGGAACAGTTCCAACATTCAATCTCATAAGGTCTGGAAACAGTCTTTCCGCAAGTTTAGACTGAATTTATGATGATCCCTCACAGTAGCAATTCTGTTAGTTGGTACAACTAGGACTGTGAATGCAAATATTTTTTTAAAGCTGTAGTTAATAGTCAGACTAACAAGCAGCATCTAAATCCTTTTCATTTTAAGCTATTCCATGAGTGCAAGGCAAAAGCTTGATTTTTATCGAAGCTTTTTCTTAAGTTTTAGGGAATATTTGTTTTCAAAGCGATGTTCTGTGGTGTGGATAAAACAAGACATGGATATAACAAAACTTCTGGGTGGTATGAACATAAAACAAAACTAATGGGTTGTGGACTTAAACCTTTCTGGGTAACTCTTAAATCGCTCTGTGTTTTAAGTCTGTAATTCAGCTTCTGCACTTGGTGTTCCATCTTGATCTTTGGTTTGGTTCATTAGTCACAACCCCAAGCTGTCACCCAGCCACTGACTGTCACGTAGTCTTCGAAACATGTCCACTGTCACAAACATTCTTTTCACTGTACACCTGTTATTAATGTGGTTAGGCAGCGGTTAAGAAACCATCGTTCTTGCTGTAGCAGAATATAACGTTTATGTATATTTTTTAAAACATTGCCTACATTTCAGAAGTCCTTACATGGAAGTTATTTTTCTGCTACCAAATCTTATCGGAAAAAGCCGAAAAGTGCAATGTTTGCACCATCTGGTTTTAAAGGATCCCCACTCTGAGTGTTTTTTTTTTTTGGTTGCATCCTGAAAGGCTTTTGCTTCCAGCTGACCTGTGATGGACTGGGGGAAATTCCTGGTTTAAAAGATAGCAAGCAGACTCTTTACTTCTTTAAAAGGCCGGCAGGGTAGGGATGCATGCTGTTCTTTGAGAAACTTGTTTTCTGCAGGGCAAAGGTAGACTTGGCTACCAATGGGGTCTTACCACGCCACCCAGAGGTTTTAGAGCAGAGAACAATTTATGAAGTCTCCAATTGGCAAGGAGTGTGGGGTGGGGCCCTGTAGCAGCTAGCCTGAGATGTCTGACAGGGAATTTATGAACGGCCTGAAGAATAGTAGTAGGGGATTAATAGCCGCTGTATTTTGTCTCATTAGAACTGAATTATTTTTTTCTCTTCGTGTTTGGCGTCTGTAAAGAATAATTGCAAAAATGAAACACCTTACTCGGCATGATTCAAGGTCCGGCATGATTCAAGGTCCGGTGCAAATTGTGGACCTTTTGGGCCTGAATATGTAATTTGCTGTAGTTGGTTTTTCTCCATTCCTCGCACTTTGGTATAGTTTGTTGCAGACGGTTTTACAAAAGAGTTTTGTACGTGGAAACATATTTTCTCTTGTGTCTGGGGGGAATACGTTGTTTTCACTTCATTCAAAAATACTTCCCTTTAGTTTTAGCTATTTCGTTTAGAATCATGCTCGTTTGTCCAGACAATGCTGATTTTTTGATATCTTAGCCTCCACCATGGACACTTGAGCCCGAAATAGAAGAGGAGGGGACATTTTTTGTTTGTTTTGTTTTTAATACATATACTTTGGTCGTTTTCCAAAATTGTGCTGTCATCAATGATTTTTTTTTTGGGGTGGGGGGAAGAGTCAAGGCATGTTTCATTGCAGTTGTATGTGTGTATTGGAGTTAATAATTCGCTTTTGGACTGGAATCGAATTTGGATTATGTGTGCTACTGTGCTGCTTTACAATTTTCCGGCGTTGTTGGTTAATGGGAACACAATTCTCAACACCTCTCCATGAATCAGCATGCAACTTTCTTGTTTTCGTTGTTTGGAATTTCTTATAAAGCATTATTACTGGCAATTTGAAATCTACCCTGTCCGACAGTGAATTGTTTTGTTTTCCTTATATACGTCTCATTTTCCGTAATTTTCATTGTGATCGAAGTGTTGTTAAAACTAAGAAAATTAATTACTACTTTATTATTAAAACTTTTATCATAAAATACACACAAAAAACTAAAGCCAATGGCGTAAGCAGTGGAAATTGGAATGCTGATTAGAATAACAAACGGATGAGCCCTGTGAGCAATTCTCTTAATTTAACATGGTGGAGATGAAGAGTTGAGGCTGCAAATACTTTTTCTTCCATCTCGTGGTATTGTACACCGAAGGACCCATGTTCTGCAAATTGCTTGGTATTTATTCCACTTTATTTAAACAAACGTTTTTCATGAAGCTAGTGCCATAAAGCATCTTGTCCTACTTTTATCTAAGTATATTAAGGATGTTTGATGGCCATTTGACTGTCTGGCGCCATGGTGGAGTTGTTGCTGCAAATTATTTGTTAAAGGTGGGGGATGAAGAGGCGCCAGTTGGGTGGAGAGAGAGGAGGGGCCGTGTGAAAGACAGGTGAGGGTTGGAGTAAAACGGTGGACGTGCTTGGGTTTCGAGATGATGATGGTGCTCTTCGGCCCTGTCTCTTTCATCTGTTGGAGTAGCATCAGGCCAGCAATATGTGTGAAGTGGAGTGGTTGCAGCTGGCCAACTTAATGAAGTGCGTTGGTGTATTGGTTTCTGAAGGAGGGGTAACAAGTGCATGAAGAAACAATGCGTTTTCTAACAACGTGTTCCACACCCTCTTCAAGTTGCAACTTGACCATTTTTCAGTGTTCTACAATGTGGCCTTGGTATTTCTGAGTGTTTGATGTCGATGAAGACAATTCAAGCTTTAAAAAATGGTCTATGTGGCACGATAGGCAATGCTTTCGCCCGGACAGTTTTTCAATCGTTCGTTTCTTGTTTCCTTGTTTTTACTTTTTTTCTTAATTGTCGAATCTCTTCCATTCATCGTATGAAGTGCGGCTTAAATGTTTGCTGCCTTGCAGTAGCGGATCCAGAATGATTATTTTTAGGAGGGGCGATTTCAAATCAGCTCGGGTTCGAAAACACTTATTTGCCATTCATGGTCCTAACCTCAAATTCTTCATTTCGTGAATTTTTGTGTTCGAGCTTTTCTACCACCTTAAAAATTGAGAAGTTTTCCTAAACAACATGGTGAAGAATGAACAGAATTAGTAATGTTCTAGTTGTTGGTATGTCGTGTACTTATGAAGACGATTTTTAAATATAACCAGCTTGTGGCATCAGATTCGGTCGACTCGCCAACTAAGCCTCAACCCCTCCCCCCACGTTTATTAACGGAATTAGGAGGGCGATCGCTCCCCCTCAATCCTGAATACGCGTCTATACTACCATGGCCGTAGCGTAAAGTCTCCTTTGTACGTAGGTCGGTGACGTGATGCGATCTCGTATCTGTTTGGCTGAGAGACCAAGGTTCTAACCACTCGGCTGTAAGTGCTTGGTGGGCTTAGCTTCTCAAGGAACCCTCACAAATCTTGCATTTCGCTCTTAGTTAACAATCTGTAATCCTGGGTGTGCACGCGATTAAAGTATATTATGGGTACAGGTACCTATATTTTGTGAAGCTGGTGTTACACACTTAACAATCGTAGTGAAGCATAAATCCTTTTGGATCTGGAACTTAGGTTGCCCGCGCATTGAGTAACTTGGCCGCACGGCCAGGTTGCTGCAGCCAATGAAAATGATTAGTGCGTGGTTTTACATAGACAGTAAGCATTCTCATTGGCTGCAGTGACCTGGCTGCGCAGCCAAGTCGCTCAGTGCGTGGGCGGCTGTAGGTGAATGCAGGATTCGCTAAAACTATTTTTCTTTTAAAGGCATTGAACTATTTGAACCATGTCTGAAAAGTTTGTAATTACGTTTGGAGGGTTGGTTGGGGGTTCATTTAATGGCCAGTTTATTAGATGCATTCTTGTGCACTGGTTAAGGTACTAAGGTTAATTTGTAACTAGACACTTACTATTGGCTCGGCCAATATGCCCAACTGCTTTGTTTAAGTGCAGCTAAAACAAAATAGTTACTTTTTATCGTAGTTAATCGGCAGTTTTTCTCATTTTATTGCATTTACCCTTAAGTGTACCGGTTTAAAGCTAGTCATTGGCTTTTTTTCTTCTCTTGTTTGGCTCGTGTATGAATCATCGAAGCCTGGCCGTGTACTACCACAATCAATGACATCATTAATCTTTTTTTTTCCTTGTAACAAGCAACTGTCTTTAAGATGAGCTTGCACTATCTCCTTGTATGATCTATTGTTTGAAGCACCGTGACAAGCCGCCCTCATACAACGTCAATGTTCTGTTTATCTTCTGTTTGGTAGACGAAATGGACTCTGGTTTAGTAGTAACATCAAGCAAGTGGATTGCAGTTGAGTTAACGAGAATTAACAAGAATAGTAAGAAGCATACTAAAGTTCAACTGTCTGTTGATATAGACCCTACCAAAGTGATAAATGACATGTAGAAGTGTCAGTTGGCAATCTTAATCGTCCAGTGTAATATTTCCCAAATAAAGTTCGGCTGTAGATTCGTTTTAAAAACGGTTGCCAACAGTAGCGTGCACAGATCCCGAGAGGGGGTGGGTCAATTTTTAATATAAGAGCACATTAAGTTTTAGTGGTTTTTTTTTTTTCCTTTTGCCTATTCTTAAGCCTTTTTTGCTCTTTTTATGTATTTTTAAACCTTAAGGCCCTTTCGCGGGCACCACCGCTCGTCTGCACAAGAAGCCATTTTTTTTTAAAGGGGCACTTTCCGACAAGGGCAGGGGCACCAGCAACTGTCCAGGGTTCAGACAAAACCTGGAAAACCTGGAAATCTCGGGGACAATGAAATGGAGCCATAGTCTCAGGGAAATTTCAGGGAAAACTAGATTTTTTTTGGAAAATCAAGGAAAAGACAGGGAAATTTAAATAAATGCCTTAGCGTCAGATAAGTTCCATTGAATTACCATCCGATTGAGTTCCATCCGATCCGACCCGAAATCCTAGGCTAGTAGCAAAAATTGTAATGTGTGCTTTAATATACGTTTAAGTATTTTGGATATAACTTCAATAAACCAAATCATAGGCTAGTGCCAATATCTGATGAAAATGCGTTTACTTCCATCTGGACTTGTCTCTTAAACCGCTATTTTCTGGGATGTTTAAACAATTATTAATAAAAACATTAGTTGATATACTGGTAAACACCTGGAAATTGCCATTGGATGCACCTGGAAATGTCAGGGAAATTGAGTTAAAAAATAGTCTGAACCCTGCTGTCGGTACAAAAAGGACATTGATGATTGTGTTCCAAGAAGGGCATTTTCCGAAAAGGGCATGCTATGCCCCCCCCCCCCCCCCTCTTGTGTACGCCATTGGTTACCAATAATTACACACATCAAGAGTGGGCAACGGTCGTTTGGGTATGTATAGCTTGCTGTGTGACCCTTACCAGTACAAATGATAGGCACATCACATTGCAAAAGTAAGGTTATTTGCAAATAAACTGTATTTTTCTCTTGGACTCGTATAAGGCCTAGTAAATATTTGGGCTACAGTCATTGTTTCAGATGCGCTTCAGCTTAGAGGCTGTGTGTGTACCGACGTCGTGCTTGAGGTTACGTGTCCCCAGACGATTTTTTTTGTTTGTCAAACTTAAATATGACCACAAAACCGAATTGTGTCTGGAGCATTTCATTCCCAAGCTTGACGGTCTTTTGAACGTTGCTTGAATTGTTTCCCTGCCCGTTTTTTTTTTATTTCCGAAATTTTAGGTTAAATGTATTGACCCAAGGGGTGTAGTGGGTAGAGGACGCCATTAAAATTGAAGTAAAGTTTGCTGTGCTGTGCCGATCAAAGGGATGGAAAATGAAAAGACTTTTGTTATTGGCGTGTCGATCATCGCTGGGAACCTGTCTGGAATTTTTATCCCTGGGCCTTGTGTATTCCCTAGTTTTGATGCTGGATGAATCAATTACGGCACCAGCTTTTGTTCTCGTTCACAATTTAAAGGAGGGGAAAAATTAAGAAGAAAAAATCCTTTGAAATTAACCACCAGCAAGATTTTTCAAAGAATCTGTAGGCCAACGTCTTTTCATAGTTGTCATTCACCTGAAAAATTAATGGAAAAGTGGAACCTAATAGGTTGAGGCATGCATATTGCTAAAATTATTCGTCGCTACCTTTTTTTTTTTTTTTTTTGAGATTTACAGAGGATTTTTTTTTTCTTTCTGCACGGTGCATCAACTCGAGCACAATTGCTAAATAAGCTGTAAGGCAAATTTGTCTTATCTCCGTTTTGTAGATTGAGTTCCGGCTATTATAACTCATTTTGTCCTGCGATAACGTGTTAAGGTAATGAATGTAGGGCAGACAATTGGTCTAAAGAATCAAAGGTAACGGGTGCAATCTGTTAGAAATTGCATGATGAATGTTTTTCTCTTGTCGTGCTCAAACGGTTCGTGGAATAGTGCACGTAGCCTGCAGCCATTGCGTAATCGCATATAAATGAAAAAAAAAAACCGTTTCACTGCATTAATAATATAATGATTTAACCAGCAATGGTGGTATGGTGATTGGAAGGGTTTGGGAACCACTAACACCAATACCAAAGTTAAGGGTATGTAAATGACAACATTACGACAGGGCCTAGACTCCGTGTAGAGAAGCCCACCCGTGGTCAACACTTAATACAATAGCTTCATTATTTACAGCAAATCAAATCCCTTCAATCCAATCAAATCCATACATTCATAATTTTGTTAGTGCTAATATTTGCTCATATTTTCTGGTGTAGTAAGCATGTCCCCAAATCAGCTTCCATAATTTTACTGCTTCTGTAAATGTGTTTATCCCATTGTCAGCTTTTAAACGTATACTGGATAATAGCCTTAAGTGGGATTTTTAGCAAGCCGTCAGTTTTAAGCGCAAACGAGATCAGCTGACGTTAGATAAGTTAAGCCATTTACTATATTTTGCAGGCAGTATTTTAATAAAGTTAACGTCGCAGTAGAAGTCTTTTTTATTGACGACTTTTTTTATGGTTTAAGTGACCTGTTAGCTTGGAACTGTTGGCATTGCAGACGGGTAACATGCACTAAAGACATTTTTTCTGCGATTGAAGGGTTAAGTTAGCTGTTGCCATTAAGAAATTTGACATCATGTAGCCTTAAAGGTACAAGTCCCTCTTTACACACACGAGTTGTTGGCTTCCGTGGTTGGTGTGCTTTAAGGTCATTTGTCATTTGTAAATGATGGCAAATGCCATGTTGTACACGATTAACATTGGGTTGAGTGCCTTAATAGTAGGATGGCTTAATGGTTTGAGTGAAGAAAACAATTTGGCGCGGATTCACAATGTGCAAATCATTCGATTTCAAGATGCTGCTGGGAAAATAGGCCTTCATTTTAAGCAGACAGTTTCGATACTTATTGAGAACTTGAATATTATTGGATGCTGCCAGCAGAGCAAGAGGCAGGCAGGACAATTTGCACCCTAAAACTAGGATGAAAACTGAAGAGGATGTAAAATGGCTACTCAAAACGCGAATTTTCCTCCAAAACTTGTTTTAAATGCTTTCCCAACATGTGTAATCTGCAACGTACAGACAACACTGCTCAACCATAATACTCTCCTTTCTAAGAGTTTGGTTTGGTTTGGAGAGGGTTCCAATATCAATAAATATAGGAGGGGTGTAAATATTAGGGTGGTGGAGATAGTCCGAGCTTCACCCCCCCCGCCCCGATCCTAACTGGGAGGGGGGTGTCCATTATACCACTGACGACTGAAGACACGAAACCCCCATATCGAAAGCCACAATTAATGTATGTAGTGCACATAAACCAGGTATTAAACAGCAAAAAAAAAAAGGAGAGGGGGGAGGCAGGACATGTCAAGGGGCACCCAACAATGAGCGTACCCCACTGAAATGGAAGGGAAGATGAACTGGTCACTGTACTACAGTGCTAGTAGGTTTGTTTGTGCGTTAATGGCAGTTGCTAGAAATTATCAGTTCATGATGGGTTGTAGGAAAGGAAAGGTAGAAATTACCAGTTAAATAGCCAGAAAGAGGTTCTAAGCATCAGCCTAATTAATATTCATTAGTGTTGGATTCATAGTGCTGTTCAAAAAACGTGATAGTACTGAATAATGTTCAGAAAACGAATTTATATGGCTTCACTGTTAATACCAAATAACTAAAAAAGGTTAGATATATTTGGTATTAACAGTGAAGCCATATAAATTCGTTTTCTGAACATTATTCAGTACTCCTATCACATTTTGTGAAGCCAGCATTCTGTTATGAAAATTATGACCTCTGCAAGCGTGATGTCACCCTCTCTTTTGTCGGAACAACAAACGGTGGTCAATTATTGTTTGCCTCATTATGATTGTCTTGTTTTGTTTCCACATCCACAACAAAATACAAACAAAAGCTTAGTCAGCATCATCTGCTTGCAGGGAATATCGACAACAGGTTCGTGAGGGAGGCAGTGGTCAACGATAAAAGATTTTCCAGGGGATTTGTTGCAGCTGTTAAATTGGATGCAAATCCACCGACAATGGCCAATTGCAGTGTCAGTGATTTTGGTCAGCCAGGACCTTTTTTCAGTGTGTATTCAGCCATCTGTTGCATATCCCCTAGATTATCGATCGGCATAGGCAGTTTGCCACGTACAAGCAAGAGTGAAACGAGACCTTATATGGTAGTCATTTTGACACAATGAAATCAATGGAAGAGAAGATAAAATCTAGTCATGTCATTTACACGGTTTAGACGTATATACAGGGGGAGTACAGCTCCACTCTGAACATGTTTGAAGCAATTGCATATGTTGAGCGAACGGCAAATTAATTGATTCTACAGGATGTCAATAAATTATTGTCCCTTGTAACAAACAGCTAAAAAATATTAACACTGAAAAGCCCTCTTGATGCAGTTCCTCCATTGAAAAGTGCTGTAAAATTTATAGCTTTACTGCCAACAACAATTAAACACTACTGCACAGGGTGCTTGTACAGGTGCTTTGAAAACGCTGTTGTAAGTATTTGAATTTTTCAAATGAAAATTCCTAGCCATGAATTCGTGGACATTTTTAATGGAGTAAAGCTTTAAGTTGCTCTTTGTGTCCTAATCGAAACCACAGTAGCTATATTCAATTTTTACGGATGTTTGTTACAGGAAGAATAATTTATTGACACCCTCTATATGTCTGGCATGTTTACATTAAGTAACAATTTCAATTCATAAGACAAATTCAATTAATTTCCTCTCTCTTGCTCTGTTTCTCTGTTTTTCTTTCTTTCATTTTTTCTTTCTTTTCATAAGCTGCCAGTTGAACCAATTCCATTCGAGAAGAAGCCTATTGTAAGCAAATTTGACTTCTGTCACCAATTCCCACAATTCTAAAGAAATCCGAACAAATTTTGTGCAGTGGCCGCTGAATTTGGATGAATCTTGAGTTGTGCAAAGTTCTGGTCAGTTCAAATAAGTAACTCGAAGTCAAATTACAATTAAATTGAATTCACGTATGAAGTTCCATTGTAGGATACTAATCAAGTCAACTGGCATGGAAAATGAATTGAATTCAGGACTCCTTTTAATTCTTATACAACTCTTACTGCAATTCTGTTGACTATATACCTTGGTCAGTCAATATACTTAAAAGTCCAAATAAAATTAAATCAGTTTCGTCAATTCAATTTCTGCAATTATCTCATAGGTTAAAATCCTTCCACTCGGGGGAAATTGAATCCGTTTGTTCCAAGTCTTGAATGGTGTTGAACCCATCACTGCAGTCTGTGAAAGAAAGTTTTACCGCAACCAACAATCGGTGTGGGAGGCTTCCACGTCCGGTTCAGCAAACTCCCGAATCACTTTGTTGGCCATGTTGCACGATACCTTTTCCGCCCAGTACCAATTTGCTTCATTTTTTTTCGTACCATCTGCAATCTCAAAGTCTGTTTAGTTTTGGCGTGGCATCACGTGTTCTCGTTTCCGCCCTTCTCAGGTCTAGGTCTGTTAGTAATGTCCGTCATTTGGCCCTGGTGTTTGTGGCCTCCTTTAGTTCTTCTTGCAGATGCGCACAACATATACTGGAAGGTAACCGAATCCACCCTTCATCTTGGTCCGAAGACTGCTCCTATTTCTGACCCAAGGTTTTCTCCAATCCCCATCATTGAAAAATATCCTCCACCCCCACAGTGTCATCATAAGAATGAAATTTCTTCACAAAGAACCCATTGAGAGTCTTTTGAACCCAGAGTACAAACGAGTATTGGATAGTCTCTTCTCCTGTTTCATCTTTTATGGGGTCGTTTCCTGTTCCCTTTTCATTGCTGGCATCACGAACTTGTTCAGTTTCTGTTATCGTTTTTCTGCGTGTAGTAAATTTCATTCACAAATCTTTTTTTAATGTTTTATATCCCGTTTTGAAATTGTAATGGTCTGTAGAATCATAAGTAGTCTTTATTGGTAGAAAAGAACAATATTAGCAATAACGTTACAGTAACGATAAGTTTTTCAAGTAAATACAGGGTGGTCCACAAAAAACGTGACGACCCAACCGAACCAGGAGAGGACAAATCAAATCTAATGAATCGGAAGATTTCTGTCCTCTCCTGATTCTGAGGGGTGCTAACTTGAAAAGTTGGGCTTGGAAAATGTTGGGTCGTCAGTTTTTTGTGGACCACTCTGTACAGACTATCCAAATCGGGTCCCCAGTACAGAAACTGTTAGATAAGATTTTTTTTAATATTTTTTTTCTTTTTTGGCGAATTGGGACTTAGGGGACATAAAAATTAGCAACGAAAGGAAAGGTATACTTCAGAATCTCAATTCTATACAAACCTAACCCCTAAACTATCCCTTGCGTTGTGAGGGTTCTATGGAAATGCGACCAAAGCCCAGGTCAGTGGTTAATGCCTTATTGGAATGGAAACCAAGAGGACATGTGATCGAATCTCGCAACTGATTTACATACATGTGGGGACTTCTAAAAATTGCCGGTCTGGGTACGTAGCTGGGAATTACTTAGGAAAAGTGGTGTAAAGGATTTTGCCATCATAATTATGGATTTAAGTTTAAATTTATGTGAAAGTATAAATTTTAGCATCTGGATTTTGTTGTTTCGTTTAAGTTATGCCTGCAGTAAGCACAATTGGTTCCTTTTTCGGAAAGTGGTCTCTAGTTAAAATGCCAAAAAAAGTTGCACCTTTATTTGTCTTGGATGAATTTGCATCGCATTAGGCTATTCTTTTGAAGGATTGCGCTTTATGAGCTAAAAATGTATTTAAGAAACTCGTGACAGGACTGCAGTGATAGGATTGAAATGGTTGCTGCAGTTCCAATAGTCTCATTGTGAGTACGAATATTGCACAATACTTCACCTGCTATAGAGTTGAAACTCTTGAACTATCTTCTCATACGTAAGGCAGTACACAGGCCATTGACTTAAAATACAGTCGTAAATTGAATATAACTTTGGTGGTGCGTCTGCTTAACACTTGTTTTTTCTAGTTCGGGGACCTGCCGTAAGCATATTTGCGTGTGGGGAATCTGCACGCGCATGTTGAAGGGAGGTCGGGAAAAATTAGGCGACTGTGCCCACAACCCAAGTTTTTGAATGGTGATCAACTTAAAATAAGGACTTCAATAGGTCCAATTTGGTTTAGTTTTTTTTTTTTTTTTTTTAGGATTTAAGATTTAGAAAAAATAATTCCTAGAACTTGCGACATTCCCAGCAGAGGGTTTCCGTCTTTTTTCTCCTCTCACCTGTTTCAGGGAAAAACGCTTGTATTGCTTGTCAATAACTTAATAAAATTGTTCATGCCTCTTTTATGAGAAAATATGAAGAAAAATTTTTGCCGTTTAACCCCCAAGTTCCAGGAAAATTTCATAGGGAGTAAGAATTCTTCTTTATCTGTTTATCTTTGAATAAATAAAAATTAAGCACATAGGACCAAAGCCGAGATACTGTGTCTAATATTACCCCCAACGCCTGACCCCCTCCAAAACATGAAGAGGGGGGGGGGGGGGGCACAATCGTCAAACTATTTTTCAATATTTCCTTGCTATACAACTGTGCATGCAGAACTCTAACGTAACCCCAGGGAGTGCTAAACCTCACAACAAAAAAAAGCCATTATCTCAAATTCATATCGACGAATTACATAAGACCCTTTGTCAAGCAGGTTGATGGCATTTGTCATTGAGTTGATAACTTTGTATTAGAAAGTATAAAGGCGTAAAGTTGTCGTAACTTTCTTTTAATCGTTAAATACCTGGGCATTATGTAGGATTAAAGTAAAAATTAATTTATATGCTAATAACCAAAAAACATACCACACAAAGGCAGTCTACTGTAACAGTGTTCTACTTTAAAAGCCTTTGAACACGAATTATGTGGCCGTATTGTATCCGGAATCAGCGTGCCGTGATAAAATGCTGGTAATTTTCATCCCATTGTGCAAAAACAAAAGTTTTCTTTCAGTTCAATGTTGTTATTGCTTTGTTTGTGGACTGCACGGTTTTAAGGGTTGGCTACTATGAAAGTATTGTCATTGTCTTTTCGATTATTACGTTGAAAGTAGTTAAGCAGGGATAAGTTTTAACTATAATTGATTTAAATGGTTGTTTTTAGTCATACAACCATTAAGATAATCTTTAAAGGAAATTATTGCTTTACTGGTTTTGTCATGGTAGTTTTGGCTCTCCCTTTACTAGACTCCTTTCTCCCAAAACCTATAGTAATGTCCAAATTTGATCGGTTCACGTACGCGAGCCTAGTTTAGGAGTTTTTGGTAAATCGAACAGAAGCGGTGTACTGCCCGTCCATCCCTTTCCCGTCGGGAAAACAATTTAACCATTTTAAATTTAGTGACTACGGAGTCATTTAATTACCAAACTGACAAAAATAGTTATTTTCACGTGGTGCGAGAAGTTAGTTCATGACTTAGTAATGGCGCACTTTAGGGGAATGATCAGGACGTATGGTTTGATTATTTTTCATAGATTTAACACTTTCCACCAGTGGTGTAACTTCAAAATAGGAGCCCAGAGCCCCCTATACTCATTGAAAATTATATTTTGCCGCACAAGGCGAGAGCCCATTCTGTCTCTCTCTCTCTCTCGTAAACCCCCCCCCCCCCCCCGGCCATGTCCGCCTCCTCATCAAAAAAAATATAATGCAACCACACAAGACACATCTTTCACGGAACATTAGTAATAACTTAAAAAAGGTTTATCCTAAAAATTAGGATTCAGTATGTTGGTTTACTACACAGAAAACAACCTTAAATTTTACAATTTCTGTCTCGATATCCGTTCTGTGGTGGTTATTTTTGCGGTTACAAAAGAAATGTTAAAATTGGGGCCAGGGAGGGGCCCCCAAAGTCACTGGGCCCTGAAGCAGTTGCCTCCTCTGGCTCATTGTAGTTACGCCACGGCTTTCCAGCCTCATAATTAATGCGAAAAATAAGAATACTAAAGACGAGGTTAAGGTCTAAGGATTAAACAAAATCGGTTAAAAAAAAAATAACAACCTCACTGTGCGACTTGCGTATCGTACGACGGCTGCCTTCGGATATGAAAATTATTTAAAGTAGCTTTAAAATGATCAAAGCTGAAACAGTAGCTTGTTTGACACAGTAGTTTGTTGAAGAAAAATCCACCGTAAATGAATGACAGTCATTGTGTTAACAAAATATGAAATTTGATAAAAACAATATAAAAAATGTAATAAAACTAGAAAAACATAAAGGAACTAGCCAATTTAACATTAAAACGCGAAATAGGATTTATATTTATATTTTTAATAAAAATATTTTTTTTTAAATAATATTTTTATTAAATATGTAAGCACCGGCTTTTACTGTACTAATGTTTATATAATGTCTGGGTCTTTATATAATAAAGATGTCTGGGTCTTTGGTTAAATCTCTTTTTGATTGGTCTTTTGCGGGGAAACCTGGTCGTCGTAGCTTACAAACTTCAATAGAATTGCATGATGGTCCCCAACATGTTTATTTTGTTTGCCAAACCACAGTTTCCTTCTGTAGAACAGGATGAATGCTGTGATCAGGCCATACTTCAACTTGCGGATCCCGAGAGCCATGGTGCCCGAGGGCTTGTGGTGGCTGCTGCCTGTTCCTCTTCTCTCCTGTGTAGTGAGTGCTCCTGGTGTACAACTTTTGCTCTAAAGCGGTTTGTAAGCACCTTTCTGATTGGCTGACCACCTGAAAGGGAGCTAAGGGTAGTAGAGGGCTGTCTGGCGGCGCGAAGGCCAAGTGGACAATTTTGTGAAGCGTGTTGGCGCATGTAGTTGGGGCAAAAGAAACAACTACAGTGGCAAAGCGTGTCCAGGATTTAAGCAGCACGTGGCCGACCAGAAAGTAAGTTGATTTTACGCTGACAGGCGGCGGGCGGGTCATTATTATTATTTTTTTTTTAACCGTACCAAATGACTCTTGATGATGAGGACCACTTTGTCTTTCTCGTTTCTTTCTCGTTGTCTTGAGACGGATGTGGTGTGGCTAAAAAGAATAACTTGGCCGAGTGAGGAGAGAGACTTGCAGCATCAAATGACGTATAAATAGTAGGCTAGTCGTCTCTCGGTTTGGAACTTTGCAGGGGGCAAAATTCTTCAAATGGTTTTTGCATGATGGTGTTGCTACCACTCCCAGATGGGTCTGGTGACTGTTTTGGGAATAATTTGAGCCTTGGGTAGTCAGTTTAAAAGGCTGGTATATTTAATTGTAGGTCCTTGACTCTTGAACGTTGTTATAACAGGTTAGCCTTTTAATTTAGTTGTTACGTTACTTTTATCAGTGTTTGATTGCAGTAATTTCGAAGCCGAAGAGAAAGTTGAGTTACAGTTAAATATACACAAAACGCACTAATTTTACGGTTGATGGCAATTGGGGTTTGTTTATGTGGTCATCGCACTACCTCAAATAATCAAATTGACATGTACAGGTGACGATTTGGTTTGTTAGTCATGGCTTATAACGCTCTGCTGCCAATTTACCATTTGCTGCCTTCCTTGCTTAGCAATAGTGTGATATTTAATGAATCTATAGATAACTTAATGGTTTTTCTTAAGATGGTGGCCAAAAGAAGGCCAGTCCCTTTAAGCGACGTCTGGTCTAGTTAGCCAAAAATGTGTTGAGCGTTAGCATCAGAACTTCTAACGTGTGGAATTTCTCTTTTTATTTAGTTTTAAGTGTCACAAAATTAACTAGCAGTCTGTTTTAGAGAACTTTTAATTTTAATTGATTGCTTAGGTTTGCTTCTGAAGCATTCTCTGCCGGGTTCATATTGACATGGGCAGAGAAATGTCCAAAATACATCCCATAGCTGTTGAAGATGCTTGGTATCTCTTAGGCTGACCTAAATAACAGGTCTGGCGGAGACTTTGTCAGGGTCCCCTTTCTCGATACCATATCAGTATTTTTACACAACTAATCTAAGCTCTGTCGCTATGCTACCTGTGACCACTAATGCAACGTCTAAGTCTTTACTTCGTTTTTTCATTAGTAACAGCGTTCTTACAGTCAGCACCATCAGGATCGTATGACCAAATTTGAAGTGGTGCGTCTGGTTACTTACGGTCCTATCAAATCAGTTCAGAGGTCATTGGGAACACTAGGCTTCCCCAGGGGGGTCAGGGGCAGGGCAGGGCCCTTAAAGCTGAAGCAATTTCTGGTACTATTGTGTCGTGTCTAAACCATCCGCCAAGGCTGTTTGCCGTGACGCGCGTATCACGTGACTGGGCTAGTCCACTCAGATGGCCAAAGATCCGATATTCTCGTTCGTCAGCGGCTAACTTATGATGACATCACGGCAAACAGCCTAGGCTCGTGGTATAGCTTCTGTAGAAAACAGAGTTGAGTAAGGTACGTTTGGGACAACTAGAGTTATGTAATGGCTAAGTGGTAATACGCAGAAAACAAACGTCTTTATAAGTGATGTGACACCTAATCGAAAATTAATTTTGTTGTTAAAGTGCCGGTGCAAGCATGGCCTCTATGGCCCTGCACTCCATCGAATATTAGTGTGATTAGATTCTGGAATGTGGAGCAATTCAGAATAAGTTGTTGCAGAAAACTGTATTCGTGTATCGTGCTTCTTCCAACGCGTGACAGGGATAGACAGATTAAAACGCGACGATCTTTTCTATATTCAGAAATATGTGAGAAACTTGCTAACTATTGCCTTAATTTTTGCTCAAGTTGTGTAAAGTTTGACATAGGCTACTTGAATTGGATGGAGCTTATTTCGTTTACCAGCTCAGGAGCTGAACAACGTAAAGTTTGCAGGAACACGTGCTTAGCTGACATTGAATTTCCAATGCTATGTGACGTCTTCCTCAACCGAGTAGCCATATTTTAGTGAATCTAAAGCTAGTATTCTGCAGAACACCTCAAGGCCAAAGACAACTTATTAGCCAAATTAATTGGCTCTACACGACCGTAACCATATTTGGATCTTTGTCTCACTGCTGGTTAAGTGGTGCTAATTAATGTGAAACTTCAGCTTTCAGCGAATGATTTTAACTGACTCATGTCACAATTGTCTGACATTTTAGGTGTTAAGAGGAAAATAAATGCAAAATTTGCTTACATATGTGGGTTTCTCACTATCACTGACCTGAGCCACTGCAGGTGACATTGAGTGTGTCCGTTTTTTTTTTTCCTTTTCCCGATTAATACACTGCTTGAATTGTGGTATTTCACCAAATGTTTGCAATACTAAATCTGTTGACCACAATCCATTTGTCTAGAACAACCAAACTTGGGGCTTATAGCTTAGCAGGGCAGCTGGTAAAAACTTCTCAGGGGTAATAATATTTCAATATGCCGGGTGTCCCAAAAGCCAGGGGGCACTCAGGTGTTGGACCTGTGGTGATATACTGGGTGTTCATGCTGATATACCGGGAATTTTTATCGTTGTTCAAGCTGATAGTCAGCATGAACAAAGATAAAAATCCCCGGTATATCAGCATGAACACCCGTGTATCATCGTATAGGTCTTACACCCAGTATAATACAACATAAAGCTTTTGCGTGCGTGAACACGTCTGTAGGCTTCATTTCTATCAGAAATTACTGTAGTTTGCCATTACTGCACGCTCAGCCAGGATTAAATTTCGTTTGGAGTAGTTTTGTAATAAGCGGACGTTTTGGAAAGGTCACCCGTTTCCCTTTCGCTTCATTGCTGCCAAATAACCTAAGTCCAAGCTTGCACAGCGAGCTTCGTGAGATGGTCCTATGAACCGCAGATAAAGTGAGTTCTGTCTAAGCGGGTGGTTGGCCACAACCCAAAGAACTAATTGACCAACAGCGAGGCAAAATTCATTTAGTTCACTCGCTCAGGGTGAAATTTTATTTGGATACTTACTTTTAGGTCTTGTTGCATTAATATAATTAGGAGCCTATAGAAAACAACTATAGGAGCGTGTCTCGGTAATTTCCACAACAGTGTTAAGTCAGGAGCGGCTACAGTGGTGTACAAATGTGTTAGCAGAGGTCGCCACCTGCATGAGATGATTAGAGGTGTGCGTCACGTTCAAAAGGTTAATATTCGGTCCTTTGTTTATAAACAATAAGTGTTTAACATGGAAACAATATCGAAGTAATAATAACAAAACTAAACAAACAGAAATCAGTTGTTCTAAGTTGCTCTAGCCAATAATAAAATAGAGCGTTGCTTTCGTAGCACACGTCTGCTTCGCGTGCTAAGTTTTAGTTTCGATTTTAGACAACTTGGCGCAGGCGCAGTATTGTTGCTCCTTCTGGCGTTAGCACATCGTACTAAATTAAGCACGCCTAACATAGACCATGCCACACACGCTCCCTAGTTGTTTTCTGTAGGCTCCTGATATAATTTACTAGTTCTTATTATAAGTTCAATATAACTTAAGTTATTAAAGCAACGTGAAGTGGTGAACTGAACGGGTACAATTGTGATTGTTACCAGACGTTTTTTGAAAATAAAGTTTTCTGTTAAGATGGGAGAGAGAAAAATGTGGGGATGGAAACTGAAAACCTCTGTTCGTGGCAGGGCTGAAAGATTGTCCAAAAGCCAGGAAAGTCAGAATTAGGATTCCAGTGGGGCAAGGTGGCGTTATGGTTAGCATGACCGTCTTGGGTGCCAAAGGTCCAGGGTTCGAGTCCGTCCTCAACCACCCCTGGCCGTTTCTGGAAGAAAAGGGCCCTGTGATGTCTCGTGCTCATGTCGGTTGTGGCATGTAGAAGAATCAAGAATTTCCGATGGGATTTACCTAGCTAAATTGTCCCTCTCTCCTTCTGACGTCATGTCATGGCTGCAGCTGGGAGTGCGTCAAAAGCTAAGCTGTAGAGCTCAATTGTGTCACGTCTGATCAAGGATTAGTGAGTTTAAACCAGACCCTAATGAATTCGATTTGTATCTTTTTTTAACGTCTTTGGTGGATCCCAGGATCTTTGTACAAATGTTTGGATGTATTGCCCCTTAGAGCTACAAAACTGCAAGTTTCCTGTAAAGTCACATCGGTACCAACAACAACAAAAATAGAACCTTACCACACTTATTTCTCTTTTTTTTTCCTCTTTTTCTTTACAACTCGTCAGTAATCAGTGCAAAGAGTAACGGGACGTTGAGTCAGCGTGTTGGAATGATTTGCTGACTAGCTGCCCTCTCGTAAATCGTAAACCAGTTGGTGGTATGTCCATATTATAGCCATTCTTCCATCCATCCGCGGGGGGGGGCCCTCCCCCTCCTTTCTAGCACTACACATAGGCTACAGGAACATTTTCCACTTTAAAAAAAAAATACTACACATGACCCAGATGCTTAACCACTATGCATGCCTTTTGGGTTCTGCGCTTTTAAAACCAGTATTTTGGTCGATTGTTAAGAAATTATCCATAATTGGCATTTGGCTCGCACCTACCGCTTGTTATGCGCCGTCGTTATTGTGTCGTTTGTCACATTTTTAAGCAGGTCTAGGCCTATACTTAAACAGTGGCTGAATTGCTTTGCAAATGGTAGTCTTAGAAGGCTATGATTGACCCCTTTGAGTACATTTTTGGTGCCCTGGTCGTGATTTAAAAACAAAACAAAAAATGAAAACTATAAATTCAGCAGAATTGCTCCAAATTCATGTTTTCTTGCTAAATATATGCTTGGCTTGGCTTATATTGTTTCGACTTGGTTTGTGTACAACGGGTTGTTGCACTCGGTTACCTACCCATAGGCCATACCTGCGACCTTGACCTTGCTAATATTGGGGGAAAGGCAATACGCCTCAAGAAATAAGGCGGCTCATGTCTGCAACTCTTACCCACGCGGATCCATTTGAGAACAGTAATATTCGCCCTTTCTTCAAACAGTAGGCCATTATCTGTTGGTGTGCAGGTCAAAGCGAAAATGCTTCCTTTTTTTTTATAACTGTGATTGAAACGGGAGTTTTGGACGACCTTTCGTAAGCTACACCCTGTGGAGATGTTTTTGTCTGCCATGCACAGCTGTTAAATCAAATTCTGTTACGGGAATTGCTGAAATTTTACCATTTTCTCTAAAAGGTTTTGGAAAAGTCGTAAAACTAGCCCATTAGGTTTCTAACTCATATCCTGTAGGTGCTTTTTTTTGTGAAGGGGGGGGGAGGGGGGTGGAGGAATTGTTGATTATAAGGGGAGGGGGACTGAGATCAAAATGTTCCTTTCTTCAAAAAAAAATCACATTAAAGGCTACACCGGTTTTAATTTTTTAACACATTTTTATTTGGTTTTAAAAATAAAAAAAAAATATAATAAAGATTTATTATGCTAAACTACGTTTCTGCAGGCACATATGTTCAAATTAGAGCTACTTTATGTTCATGCTGGTGTCAGGTCCTTGAGACAATTATCTGACTGTGAGTCCATCAAAAAATGGAGACAAAGGGATCTTCTTCCTTGCAAAGCTCGTTGGAAGGAGTTCCACATGCGACCACCACTCATCGTAACAGGAAGGTGGTTGGTTGGTACACTGAATTTCGAGACTTGCGTTGACTTGGATGATGTAAATTCTCGTGCCATTCTCGCTCCTATTCGGTGCTGTAGATTACACTACTTTATTACGTTTAGTTGTTATTGTTGTTAATCTACACTGGGAAAGAAAGTTGCTGTGGCTAAAATTTCACCAGACAGGTTGTGAGTTTCGTGTGGGAACGAATAATACCGGGCCATTTTAGGTGGGGCTGCGTTCGTTTTTACGTGAATGGAAGCCTTTCGCACACTCTGGTGGTTTGCTTACTCCACCTATATTTTTCTTTTCCTCATGTATACATGACTGTCAAACTTAAAACGACTTCTAGACAACTTTCATTCAAGTTATGTATGTAAACTGAATTTCTGCTATTTACTGACCATTTGTTACATTTAAATCAAATGAACAAACTAGGTTTAATTCCTATTTTGATTCCTGCTTTTGGGGGAGAAATTCCCTACTTTTTTCTACCCTTCCTGGGGGGGGGGGGGCAAGGTTTTTATTTTTTATTCAATTTTTTCATCATTTTCATCCCAAACTTTCGAACGGGCTGCTGATTACTATATTTCTCCCTCACATCGGACGATCCACTCTTACGGTGATACAGGTTTGAGGAATGAAAAGCTATGCCAGTGAAAACGCTTTAGTATTATTTTTAAAGAGTCCTTAACTGGATTAAAAAAAGGACTGACGTGAGTCCGTTTCAAAACTTTTTTTGTTTTTTGAAAAAGACGATGATGGATTTACATAGTTTGATAACATTTACATTTAACAAATTGTGTTTTTTCCGGTCCAACTTGAAAGAACGGCGTTGCTGTGATCTGGCTTCAGCAAGCCTTTTAGTGACGAGCTTTTTTGGGCGCTTTCTTTCCATATCGTTTTTGGTTTTTTTTTATCTGAAAAGAATAAATATATTTCCATTTTAACAAACTTATCTTTTTTTTTTTTTTTTTTTTTTTGCAAAAGCAGGTGAGAAAGCTCATTGGTTTCAACAGACAATATTTCCACTTTTGCCATTTAAGTTTAATTGCACATTTTGCTCGTTCACAGTTCTTTTACACCTGCCCATTTCATTTAAAATAACGACTTATCCGTGTAGTAGGCTAGCTCATTATTTTTTGTATTATCCCACAGCAAAAAGCGCTGTACTCGAGAGTGTGTTTATCACGTAAATTATCCTCTCTGACCTCATCACGGAAAAAAATAATAAAAAGGTGCTTGGGTGAGCTGGCAGGCAATAAGGGCTATTTACCTGACCGGAAAACTAGCTTCTTTTCAACCGGCTAACTGGTGTGTTTTCTGCTTCCGAATACAATTGCAGATACCTACAAAAATATTAGCGTGTGGATAAAATTATAACTGTATTATCAGAAATTGTCAGATGGCGACTGTGTTAGGGTAAAAGATTTTTTGTTTTAGCTGTGCAAAAAAAAAAATGCAAGAACGTGGGAAGAAAACTGATAAAGGTTAACCTTGTGGAAACCATGCGAATAGCAATTTTGTTGCACACCGATAGAGTTCAGTTAATAGCTTAATAAATACTAAAGCAAACTGTTTAACGGTTAAACAAACCCCCGTTTTGGCACACTGCAATTTCGTTTCTTTTCATTTGTTTAATGGTGGTAATTTTTGGTTCTCATTACACAAAGGTAGTGTAAATGTAATGTAAAACCGTTTTTTGTTTTTGTTTTTGCATAGAGTGTGGTATGGAGTTGTTAACCTTGGTACATAATGGTAGGAGTTTATTTTGCGGCTTAGAAAACGATTCTATTGTAAAATTTAGTTTCGAGGTGACAGTAATTTTTAAACATCTTTGATCACGCTACCTCAGAACTTTGGCACCGGTTTTCTGTGGATAATGGGAAGCGCAGATGGTAATTATTCAGTCAAAATTGAGCGTGCGCTGCAGTCCTCAAAATGTAAGCTTGTATATATACGTTTTACAAGCCCAGAAGCAGAATATTTTCAGCCGGTCTGCGACAAGCTTTTGCAAACTAAAAACTATCTGCGGGAAGAGGGAGCTGTCTGCGGGTTGTAGGAAGGGTGTGAAGATGGAATTTTGCATTGTGCAAAATTTTGAGTTGGATCCATTTGGGTTCATGAACAAGTTTCTTGCGAGAACTTTTTTTCTAGACCTTTGTTGGTTGTTTTTGCTAAACAACTAGAGAACGACCAAACCTATCGTCTTGACAATAGCACCTTTCTATAAGCTCTCGAAAAAACGGTTAAATGGTGTGTTTGAACGTCAAAATCGGTCAATTTTTGGCGAAATTATCGCAAAAAGAAGACCAAGAAAGAAAAAAAGTGCAGGACAAATCGTACTGCAACACTGCCAGCCATACTGCGACGTAGCGTCGCGCGTCGCTCTGATTCTACTACAGGGTTTACAAGCTCTGTAAGTTGAGCAAGTCGGATTTAGTTGACGTTAAAAATGTTCATTACATTTTGTTAATAGTAGCTGGTATACTAGTTTTCTGCAGGTAATGACTTGGAGCATAATGACAGGGGGCGGGAACACTAATTTGTACAGCTTGCACTTTTACTATTAGCTAGGCCAAACGTGTTTTCGCAACAGGATAAAAAACACCCAAGTTTTCTTTCATTAACGTAATTAAAACGCAATCAGTCAGCTTTTCCGACGTCTACTGAAGTTGGAACCATTTTGTATAAATCATGCAGGTTGCAGGAAGTGGATTCCTTTGCCGTGAATCTAAATGGTTGGTGTCCAGAATAACAAATGGAAGGAGTTGGTCTGCGATCATTTTGCCTCAGTGGAACCCGGAAATTTAATTACCTTCAATGGCTTTGATAGGTAGAAGACGCACTTTGTCCCACGACCTGCCTGGGGCTCGTGCTTAATCTTAGTAAGTTGTATTCCTCAGGGCGACTTCTGGTTTTTCACTTAGGTATTTTTGTCTGTCAGGAATCAATTCATTTCTCGATTGTCGGGATTGTATTGGACGTGGTATCAAACTAACGATCAAATTCGACACGTTCTACTGTTGACTTGAAAACTAATGGGTGGCAGTTCTGTAAGTGAGTGACCACCGTTTACTGTAGGTTCTTTTTATGGGGCAAGTTAGTCTGATGGTTAGCATGACTTTCTCATATCCCAGAGGTACCGGATTCGAGCCTGACCCAAGCCATCCCAGGCATTTGTAGGAAGAGAAGGGGCCTGTGTTGTCGTGTTGATGTCGATTGTGGCATGTAAAAGACCATAGGAATTAAGCAGGCGTTCCAAACCCCTGGGAACTTCACTGCGCAGACCTGTGCACGCAGTAATACCAATCTAAAGGAAAGGTTGGAACGCCTGCTTAATTTTACCTGATCACTTTAACACCTTGATCGATTTCCATTCTGTTTTCTTTACTGCCTCCCATTTCTCGATCTCAACATGTTTGCAATTCGAACTGTGTCTTTTGTTAATACGTACGGAGATAGTAGTCTGATGACCTTGAAGAATGGACTCAGGTCATCTCAGGTTACACCAATGGATTGTCCATAACATCCTTAACATGACGTCATATGACCATGCACGACATACGTTAGGAGATATTCTCCCGCGCCCGTTGGAACAGGTGAGATGAAACAAAATGTATAGAACTCAAGAGCACACGAATTAGGTTTACTGGGAATGGTTTTTTTTATATTTCTTCAGTTTTTCGTTGATCTATTCAACTCTTTCGCGTTGTTCAAGTCGAAGTCTCTTTAATATTTTGTTCTGTTATCTCTTATACTGACGGAGGTTGGTAATATGCAATTTAAAATTTTTGCCAGTAATCAAAGTTCAGAGGTTGCCAAGAAGTCATTGAAATGTAGGTAAGGGTTAGGCGTTATTTGGAAGCGGCCCTGAAGTAGATTTTCTTTGTGTGTAGGCGGACGGAAGTTGTTGACAGTGGCTCCCTCCCTCAAAATCACATAGTTTGGCGTATTCCTTTTTGCGCATATGAAAATCATGCATGAGTGATTGCAGTATTAGATTGAAAAGCGCAGCTGAATGGAAAGAAAGGGTTGTGGGAAGGATGTGGATGGAGCCTAAGGACCAGGTCTGGTTGGAATAATTATGCGTTTTGGCTAAATGTTGTGTTGCACAGTTTTTCTGGCAAGGCGGAGACTATTATTTAAAATAAAGCCGGCTGGGATTGTGGTTCAATTCAGAGTTTAAAATGGGTCGGCGCTCTATCAAAGGTCCAGGGCTACATTCCGACTAAACTTTTATTTTGGAAGCAGTTTTTCATCCCGGCAATAATATATTTAAGATATTTTAGGTACCAAATCAATATTCCTTATTCTGTGCTCCTATACACGCATGGAGACACTTGTAGTTTTTCTGAATTTTTTGTTGCCACATTGTTAGATGGCCTGAATGGTCGAAAAGAATTACGATTGTGACCACGGGTTTTGGTATATAACTTGAAAAAAAAATATTTTCGTTGTCAGTTATGTTGTAGATTACAGCATATTGAGGGCAGTGACAGATCAAATCTTAGATAACCAAGGCTGTTTTCAGTTTAAAGAGTCGTTGTGCGTTTGAGGGATGAACGTGCAGTAAGGTAGCTTCAGCAGCACTGAATGTGCCTTATACTCTCCCTTCTTAAATTGGTCACAGGACAGATTCGAAGAGTTGATTGCGTCCATCTTAAATGTTGACTTTATAAGTTCAATGCTAGGTGATGGGAAAACTGGCTTTATACTTGATGGTCAAAATATGATCTTCGTAGTTCATTTTTTCAAGTCTGAAGCCATCTTTTTATGCTGTGGACAATGCAGGGATAGCATCGAACCTATAATACAATTTAGGACCTCTATGTTTATGAAACTGATTTCATTGATATCACTTAAGACGCAACCCTCTCCAATGTCGGTCGCCACTCGCCAGTTGGCGAATTGAAATCAGCAGTGGCGACCTGAAATTTAGCCTTAAACTCGCCTAAATGGCGACTAGTAATAGAGAATGAAGAGCGATATCCCTGGAACCGTAGAAGTTAGAGACGAACGGTTTGTGACGTTAAGCTCAGGTTTATAAGGGCTCCGTAACGGTTTTATCTTCATTAATACTGGAGGTTATAAAGAGAATTTTTACAATTTCGTAAATGCATGAATTAGAAAAACCTTGCATTGTGCAAGATGTCATTGGTATGTGGCGAGTAGAAATTGTGAAATGTCGAGTGCTTTGTAAGGTCTACTGGTCAAGTGGCGACTGCTACTGGATTCACATTCGAGATGGTTGCTTGAGAGATGATAGGGGCAGAGGAGAGTTTTAAGGCTCTTTCATGCTTAATTTGGCACATTCGTTAATGTAAAAATTAATGCAGTACTTCTTCGTTTTGTGGGTATGCCACCGTGAGACTCATTGAACGCAAAGTTTGTTGCTAAACAGTGTACTGTTTACATCTGTGTTCAGTTTTTTTCGTTGAATTCACTGCAGTTTTGCAGCTTTTGAAAAAGATTTGATACGTTGCTCCATAAACATGGATGTCTGGATATAGGATGTAGTCAATTATGTTTCCCAGAATCCAACTATAGGTCTGTCTATGACCAGAGTGGATGGAGATCTTAACTTGAGAGCTCAGACTACAACTTAACACAAATTCTGTAAAAAAAAAAATATATATATTATATATATATCTTTTGTGTTGCCCATTTAATGCATTTGTTGAATCTGCCACTTTTTTTCGAATTAGGTAATAAAATAAGAGTGGCAATTTTCTTGCCTTGCTTTGATATACGAAATTACCCTTTAATGTATTCGGAGATTACCATCATAAATACAACAAGGACTGCAAGTAAATCTTGCTGTCCGCATGCCATAAAAATATTGAACGATTGTTGTGTTGGCATAGTGATCAGATAGATGGTTGGGTCCGAGTGTCTGCGTGCACGGTTGATTCAAAGGTTAATAACCAGATGACGTCCATTGCCAGAATAGCCTTCAAATAAAACTCGGGGCTGCGCCTCCGGTTACCAGCAAGAGGAGCTTTCTTTTGTGAAAGTTTAACGCATACTGTTTAAATGTCAAAGTGTGCCAGCCAGAGTAATGGCGTGTATATCCTTGAGTAATTACCCGTTGCACGAAACAGGTAGCCAGTGGCCAGCATTAGTTGCGTACAAATGTGTACGAAAATCGATCATCAGTACATCGTAACTATAGCGCAGTTTCACATTAGTTACTACGGTAAACACATTTTCGCTGGTAATTTTATAGGAGCATTGCCCTGTTATCATTAGTAATGCTTTCTGGAAATGGTAGAGGAAAATAATAGTGTGGGAAGAAGAGTGGCGTGTTAGTTTCACGTTACTGGAAGGATGGGCTGGATTTTGCTTCGGTAAATGCTAAATAGTCTCGACACGTTTTGAAACCAGTGTCCAAGGAAAAACACTGCATGGAAAATCACTGTTAAGGAAAAACCTTTGTAAGGAAAATATTCCATGGAGTCTGGTAACCGGCACAAAGTGTCAAAATTGTGTTCTTGTAACTTGATTCACGTGTGATTATCGTCCCATGAATCATTGAGCATCCCACATAGGTTACGAAGGTTTTCCATACATGCTGCTGCACATTTATGTTCAGTGGATGTCCAGTGATATCTAAGTTGTGTATGGGTTTGTCTTCCTCGAACTTGTTTAAACTGAATTAATTCACACTTGCTAGCAACATTAAAACAACCGGTTTGTGATAATACCTAACTGATAAAGAAATAAAGACATCTTACTTGACTGAGACTCGAACCCAACACATGCTAGCAAAATTCTTTGCAGTCGAGCGTAAATGCTCTTACTTTTTTGTCAGAAGTGACCTGATAACCGTAAATGCACAAGTTACAGAAGACACTGATTTCGATGTTCTCACAATGCCAGTTGTAAATGCTGCCAGTTTTCTGCGTTGACTCTTTATTTAGCGATTCATTTCTTCGTTGCCCTTCCTCCTACCCGAGTATATCCCGGCTCAAGTCTCACAATAGAAAATTTTAAGAATAAGTGGAAAAATTTCACGTAAGCAGTAGTATCCGATTTATTTGAAGCACGTGAATGTTAAACAGCATGTTTGTAAAACACCAAAATTTTGTTTATTTTTTTTTTAAGAGTCTTTTAGTATTATTTTTTAGGTGGGTGTTTGGATTTTTGCTTGTATAAACATCGGGGGTCCAGGCTTCAATTATTTTGTCCTTTGAATTAAAAAAAAAATGTTTCGTGATAATAGCATGTCATTAATTAATACTAGCGGAGTCGCTCGCTCATTCCGCGTCGTCTCGCTACGCTCGAGGATATTTCTTGCTGCAACTCTTATGCTGCTAACAGGGAATCCACATCTTCGAAAGCTGTACAGTATAAACAATGCCAGAGCAGAACACCAAGAACGACACATCGCTTTTAAGTTTTGTTAGTACCACACTTTACATGGGGTTTCTTGTTTCTCATATTTTAAGAATTTTTACTTAGTACCCATTAACTTTCCCGCTGCTTGTGGTGCTTTGAACTAGTACTACATTTTACACGAGTTTTCTTGTTTAAGTCATTTTAAGATTTTTTGTTTGCTTACGTCCTCAAGTGAAAACGCAACATTTTGAATGTAAGTTAGGCTTATGCAAGGCACTAACTCGTACCCAAAGCTGCTCGAGTTTAGCCACACCAACAGCGAACACCTTGCCAGGATTTGTTAAGTAGTAAACCAATCTTTTTCGTATCTTTGCGCAGTGTAATTTAATTTAATTGCTAAACGGGTGGTATTGGATTTTAAATATCCAACTCCCAACAACCTCCCCACCCGTGAACTGCACGTGTCTCATACCAATGAAGTACTACTATTCAGATACTGCCATTCATAACAACCGTTGCCCCCAATACATTGTTGCCGCACGTTCCTGAAATGTTCGAAGCTTTCACGAAAAAAATCTGTCAACAATCGATTAAGCCGACCGGAAGTTTTTAATGGTTTAGATATCCATTATAGAAGTTTTTTTTTTTATTAATTTCTTTGAGCCTTAAGTCAACTGAAGCAATTTCATACTTGTGTGGTGGAATAAGTAGAGCCAAGATTTTTGCTGAAAGGGTGTAAAGACAAAAAAAAGGACACTTGGGGGGGGGGGGGGGGGG